>RJWM01005193.1:0-84961 GCA_004363535.1 Dasyprocta punctata | reverse complement strand
GGCCTGCGAGGAGAAGCAGGTGGCAGGGTGGGGCCAGGTCCATGAGGCTCTGGGGGCCGGAAGGGTTTGCTGCGGCCCGGGGCTGATGGACATCAGAGGGCGCAGTGTCCAGGGAGTGACTGTCGGAGGAGGGCAGGTGCCCCTGGGTGAAGCAGAAGCCAGGAGCCGGGGCAGATGTGCGGAGAGGGGTCCCCAGAGGCCACCCACGGTTCCCAGAGGGTGGCAGAGCCATGCTCAGAGTGCATGGTCATCCTGGGAGCGGCTGCAGGAGAATTCGAGGGAGGAGAGAGACCGGGCAGCCCTACAGCGTGGCAGACACGTGGTTGTCACCTCTGCACAGGGGCCAGCTCCTTTCTGGGCAGAGGGGACATCCCTGTGTCCAGTGCAAGGGCACATGTCCATCTCTTGGTCCAGAGCCAGGGCCATGCTGACCCCACAGCCTGTGGCTGCAGTGCTGGGAGCTGCATTCCCTGGGGTGGAGGTTCCACTAACTCAGCCACAAAGGACCTTTTCCTAGCTCAGCCCCGTTCTGTGCCCCGAGAATCTTGTGCAGGGCTTGATCCAAAATCGAGCAATGTTTGAGAGGTGTTTTTGGTGAGGAATCCATCTTCCTCCTTTCCCACCTCATTCTACCTCTTGTCCAGGCCTCTGAGAGGCCACAGTCCTGACCAAAGGATGTGTCCCAGTCCTCACCGCACCCCGAGAGCGGCCCAGGCGGTGGGCAGCTCCTTGGCCTGTGCTGTCCCGTGTGCCATGGGGCTGCTCTCAGGATGCTGCGGAGACTCCCCCTGGGGCCCCCAGCTGCTGCTGGGTGAAACCTGGGCAGGAAGGGCGCTGGCGCTCCATACCGTGCAGGTGTCCGACCTGCTCTCCCCCAGAACGGGCGGCACCATCTGCAGCCCCCCCGGGCCTGGTGTGAGACCTAGGAGCCTAACTCTGTCCCTCGGGGTCCCACGAACCCCTCGATCCACAGGTGCCACTGTGCCGCAGTTTACAGAGTGGGGAAACAGCAGGGACCTCGGTCCTGGGGGCCACCCTCAGCCCCATCCTACAAGGCCCTGCCCAGCCCCCAGTGTGTTGTTGGATGGTGACCACCAGGGGGCAGCAGTCACAGCCCTCACGACCTGAGGTCCTCGTTCCTGCCCAGGCCTCTGGAGACAACTCTGTCGTCCCAAGTCCTTGCCCCACATCCAGGGGCTGTGCCACATCACAGATAAGATGCTGACCTCGGAGGGTCCCAGCATCTTTCACACACACAGCTCCCTCCGGCCTGGACCACCGGGTGCTGTCTGTCCATCAGTCCTGCCCTGAACTCTGCATCCGGAGGAATCTGCTAACTAAGACCAGGCCAGATGCCAGTGAGATAAGGTGGCCTTGGAGGACCTGCCCAACCCGGGCAGAGGCGCCATCACCACCATTGCCACCTCCACGTCCTGGCCTTGGGTGACTGGAGGACTGTGTCCTTGGAACTGATCTACAGGTGCTGCATCAGCTGGGTGTTGGCAAGGTTGGCAGGGGAGACCTGAGTGTCCTCAGGAGCCTGGTCCTGCCCTGAGACTGTGGCCACTGGCAGCCAGCAGGAGGGGCCCAGAGCCACGAGGAGACTGGCCGCCTTCTCCGCCTCCCAGCCTACTTCAGCAGCTGGCTCCGTGTACCCCAAAGGTCAGCCCAGCCCAGCCACAGGGGCATCAGCCGATTGCTGAGCAGGCTTGGAAAGGCTGCTGCGTGTGCTGTCCAGTCCTGCACCCCATAACTCACTCGGGCCCACGGTCAGACCTCTGTGGGCTGGGGGCACGGACAGGGAGCCAGCAGTAAGCGGGGACAGCCTAGGGAGCATGAGAGAGTGCGGCGGTTGGGGCCCAGGGACCCAATTCCAGGAAGAGATTGCTGGGGTGGATGCCGAGGTCTCTCGGGCTGCTGGTCCCCGAAGGGGGTTCACCATCCGCACTGGCAGGCCCCAAGTGGGATCACTCTTGTGCTACCTCTGTGGTGGAACCAAGACCCTGGGCACATTTATGGGGTCTCCTGCTGTCTCCTTGACCCTCGTGCCTCAATTTCCCTGAGGAAAGTCGAGGACCTCAAGATGGCTCGGGAGGCCTAGCACTGGCAGAACCGGCCCTGCCACCCCCCGGCCACGCCCACCTGGACTCCCACGCTGTTCTCTCCAGGGAGCCCAGTGCCCGCTGCACCTGCAGCCACTCTCAGGCTGGGTGTCCTGTGGTCCTTTCTCCTCTCCCTCCAGCCTCCCTGAGGAGGAGAGAGGCGGCCAGCTGTGGGCCACAAGCCCCTGTCTGTCCCTGCTCCCTCCCCCAGACCTCAGACTGGGGACCGAGGTTTCTCCTGGCAGGACGCTGGGGGCCCTGCGGCAGTGGGAGTCCCTGCTCTGCCTCACCTCCTCCAGGTGAGGGGTCTCTCCGCCCCCTCGCCCATGCTCAGGGTCTCTGCTGGGGTCCTCCATCCCCACCTGAACCTCTCATCACCTCTCATGCACCCAGGTGAATTTGACCCTGCCTGGCCCCTGCACCCCTGCTGCGTCCCCTCTGAAATCCAGGGTCTGAACTCTTCCTGGCATCTCCTGAACTGGGGTCCCCTCCCCATGTAAAGATGTCCCACTGCCAGCCCTGAGTAGGGCAGTGGCCACTCGAGCCTGGGATAAGAGAAGGCCCTGCAGGAGCCAGAGCCCTCCCTCGGTGAAGCCAGGGCAGGGTGCCCCTCCTCTGCAGCCCCATGTCTGGAGGCCCCTGGGGAGACTCAGCCGGGGCCACCAGCCTCCTGCGGTTTTGAAAGTTCTGCCAGATTTTCCAATCTGAGGACATTCCAATCCAAAATCTCATCTGACCTCCTGGTAGCTGGAAATGGGGGGAGTAGCCCTCCCGGATTTCAGATAAAGGAAGTAGGACTCCCAGTCCCCAGGCCAGGTCAGAGCTGCAGTCTTCAGGCCGGGGCGAGCGTGTCCCAGCTCCAGAGCATAGGTGGACCAGGGCCCGTGGGAGGCCACCGGGGGTCGGCAGGAGGAGAGGGGTGTGTTGGCTGGAATCTTTGAGCTGCCCAGCATCCAGATACCCGTCCCCTGCCGACACCTAATTCCATACCACACCAAGGCCACTGCCTGCCCGAGAACACAGCAGGTCACCCCACTGCGAAGCCCAGCCCTGTGCACTGGAGGCACACGGTGGGAGGGCGTGCATGTCTGGGGCCCCCGCGGACATGTGTGAGGCATTAGCCCCATCTGGGCTGCCTGGCGCACTGTGACGGCCCTGGGGTTGCTCTTTTAGAGGTGGTTCTTGGCAGCTGGAGAACTGGGGTGGGCCAGTCTCCCTGGCCTGGAGGACAGAAGCTTTCTAAGCATCGACCAGGAGTGGTGAGTGGGGCGCAGGGACCGAGCTGGGGTGCCGGGCTGGGAGGTATAGAGCCACTGTCCCTCCTGCCCCACACCTGGGAACCTCATTCACTGGCATCTCTGGGGTGCCTGGGAGGCCATGGGTGCAGGAGATGGAAGGGTGAGGGGCTACTGCTGGGGGCCAGGGGTCTCTGAGGACCCCACGCTGTAGGACACCTGTGGGAGGTTGTCGAGGAGGCTGGTGGGGGTCTAAGCTGCCATCCTGGGGGGCAGGGGGCCCTGACAGAGTGAGGTGCCCCAGAGAAGCCATACATGAGAGTGGGCTAGATACGGGGGGAGGGGTACTCCCAGGGACCTGGGACCAGAGCTGACTTCCAAGGTGATGCTGAGGGTGCAGCTTTGGGGGAGCTGGGGAGGGGTCTTGGCTGCTGATCTCAAGGGCTGTGTGTCTGCAGTGGGGAGAAATCCAGGGTGCTGGGCTGTGTGGGAGCCACCAGGTCCTCCAGGCACAAGGACCGAGGGATGAAGGGGGGCCTGGTGTGGGGGCCCCTAGGTTGGGGGCCCAGGGACCAAAGGAGGCTGGATGGAGTTGAAGGTGGCTCTAGGACCTGCATGTGTCGGTCAGCAAGGACTCAGTGGCACTGCTTAGGGTTCATGTGCCGGCTGCTGTGTTCCTCTTGTTTATGGCAGGCATGGGGCAGGCAGGGCTCCTGCTCAGGAGGTGACCTGGAAGCAGAAGGGGAGGACACCCTGAGACAGGTGTGCCAGGGCTTCATCACTGTGGGAGGTGTTTGGGTCCCCAGAACCATCTTGCAATCCTCCCCTGGCCAAGGACCCCACCCCATGCTCAGGTGGAGGGGACACTGTCACAGAGAGAACACAGAGGCCTCTCCAGCAGCAAGGGCGCATGCAGGAGCACAGGGCCCAGATGTACGCATGAGGCTGGGGCTGTTCACCCTGCTTTACTGAGAAAAAAGCTGGAGTCACCGGACTGGGCGGGACTCGAACCCTGAAGCTTAGCAGCCCTGCAGTGCTGTGCACCAGCAGCTCACGGGCGTCGGGGTCTCGGCAGAGACTCTGGGTGTACTGCAGTCACAGAAGGCTGCATCTGGCATCCCTGGGGCTGTGCCAGCCACATTGCATGACCAGGGCTCCCTCCCAGCATGCAGCTGGGTGTTCCAGGGACAGCGGAGGACCAGAGCCACCCAACATCATGCTGCTGCCTGTGGTGTGTCAGGGGTCACCCAGCTCTTACCGGGGCAGTGGCGGGGCCATAGGGCAGTGAGGGTATGTGCATGGTGGGCTCAGGGCAGCTGTCAGCAGAAGAGACCACCTGCCACAGGAGCTGAGCCCAGGTTTCTGGTTTAAAGTGTGCACTCCTCATGCCCATTTGCATCTCTTGACCACTCTCCAACAGTGGCCCTCTACCTACAGGCCAGGCCACAGGGCACTGCCACCCACTGGGCCCTGGGTCTCTCCCCAGGGTCCCCATGGTGAGAAGGAAGGGAGACCCATGTCACTCAAGGACATGGTGAGGCCAAGGTTATGCTGTGCCTGACATCTAGAACCAATAGAAGAAACGGCAATCAAAACAGAACCCTGCTGGTCATGGTGGCACACACCTGTAATTCTAACACTCAGGAGGCTGAGACAGGAAGATTGCAAGTTTGAACCTAGCCTGGTGTCTTGGTTACTTTTCTCTCATTGCTGAGACAGAATACCTGACGCCCAAAATTAGGGAAGGAAAGGTTTATTTCTTATGGTTCTTGGAGGTTTCAGTCCATACTCCGCTGGCTGCAAGGCAGAGTGGCATGCGGGGGCGCGTAGCCATTCATGGTGGCCGCAAAACAGCCTGATGAGAACTGGCGAGAGAGAGGGAAGACACGCCTTCCTCCTGCCCTTACACTGTATGTCAGCTCTACCCTGAGTGGGTGCAGCGCTCACATTGCCAATCCCAGCGCCAGACAACAAACCAATCATGAATGCCAGACTGAGCTGCGTCCATGCCGTGGTTACATGAGAGTTCCTGGGTGTGGTGGTGCACACCTTTAATCCCAACCTTCGGGAGGCTGAGGCAGGAGGATCGTTATGAGTTTGAGACCAGCCTGGGCTACAAAGTGAGTTCAAGGCCAGCCTGAACTGCATAGTGAGATCCTGTCTCAAAATAAATAGGACCGGGGATTTAGCTCAGTGGCCTAAGGACCTGCCTGCCTGGGAGGTGTGAGGTTGTGAGTTTGATCCCTGGTACCAAAAAAAAAAAAAAAAGGAAAGAAAGAGAAAAAAAAGATTACATGAGACTTGGCGGGGCCATAGGAATATAACTGTAACACCTGGGCAATTCACCAACTTAGTGAGACCCTGTCTCAAGATTTCAACGGAAGTTTGGGGATGTAGCTCGATCCAGAGGCCCTGGGTTCAATCCCCAGTGTCATGAGAAAGCAAAGCAAAACAAAACAACCCATGAAAACAGAACCCAGAGTGTCAGAGTGAAGGGTCATCAGCAGACTGGGTTTTCAGTGCACTAATAGAGGTGCTCTTGATGGGGTGAGGACAACCCTGGGAGGTTTTTGGGGGACCACACAGGCGTCTCCCCCACCCCTGCAAAATGTAGTACTCAGCTCAGAAATGGGCAAGGTACCCAGGCACTGGGGGACTGAGGGCTGCGTCATGGTTGGCTGACACGGGACCCTAGCAGGCCCCAACCAGGGGAGCGACGTCCGGGTCCCTGGGCCCTAGGGGTCTTCAGGACCAGGAGGGTTTCCTGACTCCCCGGGAGCCCCTCCAAGTTTCGTCTATGTTGAACGCGGCCTACCGGGGGCTTCAGTGTGAAGGTCAGGCGTGTAGCTGGCAGGGAAGCTGTGAATGCAGCAGAAGGCGCAGACAGACAGGAAGGGAGGCTGGAGCGTGCTCAGTAGCCCAAAGAGAACAAAAGAGAGCAGCTCTGCCTGTCTGCCTCTCGGGCAATGCTTCCAGGGCCAGATCAGGCGGTGAGGGAAAGGGCAGCAACCAGAGCTGCTCCTGGGGGCACAAGCACGAGATCAAAGTGCTGAAGACAATGTGGGGCGCTTCTGCACAGGAAAGCCCGGCATAGCTGAGAAAAGTATGGATGGGGGCCAGGCAGGACCAGGGCAAAAGCAAGTGGGGAGACAGAGGGGCAACTGTCAGAGGGCACGTGCAGAGGTGTCCCGCCTGGCTGCTGGAGCCTGCACGCTGAGCAGGGGAGTGGAAAAGCCTTCAGCCACTGCATGCTGGGAAACCACAGAGCTGCAAGGATGAAGGGGTGACCTGAGCTAGGGAGAGAGAAAGCTCCCACCACGGTGACCATGAGACAGACTTTGGAGCCTGGGCTAGGGTGCGTGGCTTTTAACTCAGAACTGCACATCAGCAGAACTGGTGATCAGTGCAAGGGCAGGAGTTCCTCACACGGATGCTGTGGGCTCAGCCGGAGGTGCTTCAAGGGCCCACTTCAGCAAAACAGGACTGAGAAGGGGCGGAAGGGCAAAGTGCAGCCTCAGTCAGGAGATGGGGAGAGCACGGGGGCAGGAACAGGCTGTGGAGGGGAGATGGGGAGATTTGAGGACGTGACCCCCACCAGCGTGTGTGCTGCAGATGTTTCAGAACCGAAGGGTGAACAGCAGGACCCTCAGGAAGGAGCCGTCTGGGCAAGGAGACAGCCCCACTGCAGGGTGCTGCCGAGGGCACAGTTAGCTCCTGCGGCTGTGGAGAGGTGGGCACCACAGTGGTTTCTAGTGCGCAGACGGGCAGTGGAGCCTGAGAAATGGGACCGCTGCCAACACAAAGCAGGAGCCCAGCAGTGACACGAAACCCCAGGGGACACGCAGCCTCGCTGCGCAGGACTACACTCAAGGCAGGCCGAGCCGGTTGCTCTGAGCCACAGGAAAGATGCAGCTGACGTCCACACAGGCCAGCCTCCCGGGTACCTGGCCTGGGCCGTGCACAGCGGCCCTCGCCCCCACAGGCTCCACGGTGCCATCCCAAACCCTTCACAGGCCAGGTGGGGGCTGTGTGTTCACCTTGCCCTGGGCCCACCTGAGACAGCTCCCCCGGTTGTCCCCCTGAGGACAGCTGTACCCATCGCATGCAGAAGGACTATGGGTGGCTAAAGTCACAGAGCAGAACACAGATGGTCCCCAGGAGCCCAGTGCTGCCCACTGCCATGTCGGGGGGAAGAAAAGAAAAAGTCCAATTGTGACTTCGTCTTTATTTAAGAGTTTTATTTTTTAATTTTTTAATTTTTATTTTGCGGCACTAGGGATTGAACTCACAACCTCGCGTCTGGCAGACAGGCGCTTAAGCCACTGAGCCAAACTCCCAGCCCTGGTTTTTTGAGGCAGGGTCGCACTGTGTAGCACAGGTTGGTCTTGCGCTCACTCGCGTTGTAGCTCAAGCCGGCCTCGAACTCACAACACTCCACCTACCTCAGCCTCCCGAGTGCTGGGATTAAAGGCGTGCGCCATATTTAAGAGTTTTATATTGTGTTCAGCATGGAATTTTTTTTTTTTTTTTTTTTTGTGGTACTGGGGATCAAACACATGACCTTGCACCTGCCAGGCAGGCCCTGTGCCACTGAGCTGTATCCCTGGCCGCATGGATTTTTTGGCAGGAATTTAGAGTTTTAGAAACACTGCGCTGCAGGGCTGGGGGGCAGCTCTGTCATAGGTGCTCGCCTGTGCAAGGTCTTGGGTCTCACTTCGACACCGCGGAAGAGTAAAAGACTGTGGGCCACACGGGGAGGTGCAGGGTCAGCGAGCTGGCCCAGGGCAGGGCCGCAGGGGCTGTGGGCTCTCAAACTAATAAACTACTACACAAGAAGGATCAGAAAAAGGTTTTTTAAAATCAGACAACTTGCAGCTGAATTTGAACATTGAAGGAAGCTCAGAGTCTAAGAGACAGCTCAGCCCATCCTGGGAGGGTGAGGAATCCCAGAGAGGGCCCACGGGGCCTTGTCACGCGGTGCGGCTTCCCTGGAGACATTGTCCAAGAAGGGACTGCAGACACGTGAGACAGGGACGAGGCGCCCAAGAGCAACACAGTGTACAAGAAACAGCGACTCCGGAGAAACATATTGCTACATTGAAATGCAAGTCAGGAATTATATAAAAAAACTTTTGAGGCAAGGTCTCACTAAATTGCTGAGGTCACCCTTGAACTTGCCTGAGCTTGTCATCCTCCTGTCTCAGCCTCCTGAGTAGCTGGGATTACAGGTGTGCAGCATCTCTCCTAGCAGGAGTTGAGGATTCCATATGTCGAGAGGAAATATGGGGTTAAATATGACTGATAAAATAGGAGGGACATGCACAGTAGTGACACAAAAGAGAACATTCCAACTGTGGGAGCGGGGGGAGAAAATAACTTGAAGAACGCAGCAAAACCAATCAAGAGGCAGACCCAGCCGAGCTGCTTAAGCGGGTCCTGGCCTGAATTATCCCAGTTCCCAGAAGCTATCTGGTGAGGTTGGCAACGTGTGCATTTCAAAAAAGGCTTAAGAGCTCGGAGAGTAAAAGGACAAAACAAGGAGTGGAAATAAACAGGAAAGGGTGCTGAGGGTCTGCGGCGATGAAGGAAGCAGCCCCCACCCACCATCAAGCCTCAAAACCTCAAAGCCTGGCCCGGAGCCTGGGAGACACCGTGGCCGGCACCAGGAGGGCGCAGCTGTGCAGCCCACACAGTGGACACTGCTCTGGGGAGGAGGGTGTACGGGGCCTCAAGTGGGGTGGGCATGCGGCACAGGGTGGCCCTGGGCAGTCCCAGTGCGGGGTGGATGGAGGAAGCTGTGACTCCAGCCCACTCGGGCCCTGGCAGGAAGGACAGCAAGGACCAGAGCCACAGGGGACCTGAGGCCCAGAGGCCCAGACACCTGCCCAGGAGGCACAGCTCCTCCTGGTTGCTCAGAGAACTCCAGCCCCAACAATCTGGGGCCACCCTGGGCAGAGGCCAGTGAGCCAGACCAGGACGCATCAAGGACGTCCTGACGCCTCTCACGCCTGCCCCACGCTGCTCACGCCCCAGGTCACCACTGTCCTCTCCCAGACCCCTCCCAGCTATGCCCTACCTAACCTGGCAGGGACGCCCAGCCCTCAGGTGGCAGCCACCCACCTTACCCAGCCTGGGAAGAGTGCGCTGGTTACTCGTTAACATGAGGGCTGTAAATGGACCCAGGGGCGACTGCCTGGACCAAAGGCCTCCTCTCTCCCCACATCGTCTGCTGCACCAGCCAGGAATCAGGCTGAATTGACCCTGTCATGTGGATCAACTGGTGGCTCTGGGCCCTGGTGGCCGCGTGTGCTGGGCAAACACTGCGCGAGGAGGCGGAGAGGATCATGAGGACGACCGGCGTCATCGATGGGTGAGTGGTGTGGGTGCAGGTTTCCCTGCCTGGGACGCAGCCTGGCCTTCGCTGGTCTCAGGTCTCCGGTGTCTCGTCAGACTGAAGGCTTCTGCAGGGGAGTGTCTGTGGGGATGGGGCGGGGGACCCAGTGCCCCGGCGCTCACCTTTCAGAGCCACGAGCCCATACTTCCTACCCTGACCGCCACAGGCAGGGGTGGCTTCCCATGCCCCGGTGAGCATCCTCTGGCCCTTGGGGTCTGCAAAGCCTGCCTCATTCCCATCTCCTCCAGATACCCCCAGATGCTTCACCGCTTCTCCCAGCCCTGCAGCCTGTCCCCAGCTGTCACCGCACTCCGTGCAGACCCTCTGGACCCTGTACAGCCATTCATCTTCTCTCTCCCTGCCTGCAGCGGAGACCCTCATAGCAGGCCCTCCCCACTTGTGTCACTGTGCCCCTTGTACCCCATCTTAGCAACTGGAAGCCCGGACTCTACACACGTCAGGCAGTGGGCAGGCAGGGGCACCAAGGGCACCTGTGTGCCAGGTACACAGCTGCCACTTGGCAGGTGCCACTCAACAGTTTGCAGAAAAGGACCTGTGGGGAGCGCAGGGAGCGGCCACCTCCCCGCCTGTCTGGGCCAGCGGGTCCCCTTCAGTGATCTCTCCCCTCCCGGGGCCTCTCCCCTCCCGGCGTCTCTCCCCTCCCGGGGTCTCTCCCCTCCCGGGGTCTCTCCCCTCCCGGGGCCTCTCCCCTTCAGTGATCTCCCCCCACCCCCGAGTCTGTCCCCTCCCGGGGTCTGTCCCCTGCCGGGGTCTGTCCCCTACCGGGGCCTCTCCCCTCCAGGCGGCTCTCCCCTCCCAGAGTCTCTTCCCTCTCGGCGTCTCTCCCCTCCCGGGGTCTCTCCCCTCCCGGGGCCTCTCCCCTCCCGGGGTCTCTCCCCTCCTGGGGTCTGTCCCCTGCCAGGGCCTCTCCCCTCCCGGGGCCTCTCCCCTCCCGGGGTCTCTCCCCTCCCGGCGTCTCTCCCCTCCTGGGCCCTCTCCCCTTCAGTGATCTCTCCCCTCCCGGGGTCTCTCCCCTCCCGGGGCCTCTCCCCTCCCGGGGCCTCTCCCCTCCCGGGGTCTCTCCCCTCCAGCCTCATCCAGCTTCACCCCTGACTGTCCCTGGCTGGCTGAGAGTCAGGCTGCTCCCTGACCTCAGCAGAGCCCCTCTGTCTGCAGAAGGGGGCCTGGGCCCCAGGGCCGGCCCTGCAGGCCTGTGAGGGCCGTCAGAAGACTTCAGTTGTGGGGCAGGAAGGCTGGGAGTGGCTCTTTCTTTTCAGGAGCTTAGGACAGCTGGGCACAGAGCGGGAGACCTGAGTCCAGACACGGGGGGCTGTGCAAAGCCAGATGAGGTGTGAGAGGGGCCCAAAAAGAGACAGGAATGTGCAGGGATTTGGGATGCGGGAAGCTGGGATTGTCCAGAGGCAGAAAGCTAAATGAGCCTGTGGGGCCATCAGTTTGATTTCAGCTAAGAGACCCAGACAAGCAGTTCCAACAAACCCGCCCTCTCATGTGACTCAGCGGTTGCTTTCCTCATGGTTTACCACAGTTGCCCTAGCTCCAGCCATCACAGTACCACACCAGCCAGCAAGCAGGACAAGGGGTATGCAAATAACCACCTGTCAAGGGGAGTTTCTGAAACCACAGGACAGAACTTAGTCACAAGGCCACACCCAGCTACAGAGGGGCCAGAAAGTTTCTTCATTCCAAGTGACCAGGTGTTCTAAAAATGTGGGCCTTGTTACCAAGGACAAGAAGAGAATGGAGAACAGTAGCCACCAGCAGTGCCCCACAGATGACTGGCCTCTTCTGCCTGCTGAGGTCACCACGCAGGGCCATGCAGAGGGAGGTGGAGGAGCTCTGAGTGCCCCTGCCCTGGGCAGAGGTCAGAGGTCTCACCATGAAATTTCATCCCCTGCCAGGGAGGGCTGGGGCCAAGAGGGGCAGAGACCAAGTGCGGCTTCTCCCACCCCAGAACCCTACCTGTCCCCTGGACCACGCCTGTGTCCTCAGGGAAGGACGGAAATCCCTTTCCAGGGCCCTGCCCAGCCCCACCCTGGAGAGCAAGGAGAGGCCCTGGGGTGAAGCACACACCCATGTATTCCTGCACCTCCCACCCATTCTTCACCTAGTCACCCATCTGCTCACCCATCCCTCCATTCATTCATTCACAAAAGCTTCCTGGTCAGTTTGTGCCAAGTGCAGCGGGACAGGCAGAGCCCATCCCTCACATCATGCAAATCCCACAATTCCTGAAAGGAGGCCCCTGTAGCAGGTGCCTGGGTGCCCAGAGAGGCCCCCAGAGCCCCAGAGCCCCCTTAGCGGAGGATGGGCTGGGGACAAGTTTCCTGGAGGAGCCACAAGGTCAGCCTGCCTCAGCCCCCAGGGTGGACCCTGGACATGCGCCAACATGGCCCATGGGAGCCGTGATGTAATTACATCTGGACACCTGGGGTGACTGCGGTGCCCGGAGCTGTCACACTGCTCAGTGCCTGCATGCGCCTCAGCATGGGTCAGGGGAGGAACTGCTCAGGGGTGTGCAGGTCAGCACGGACCGCACACCACAGCAGTGCTACTCACTCACCCTGCTCACCCCTGCACAACCTGCCAAGGTCTCCTTGTGCCACAGAGGGGAAGCTGAGCCGCGGGGCAGTGGGGGCTGGAGCAAAGCCCAAGAGGGGCATGGATGGCGTAGCTGAGCCCAGCACAGGGCCTCCTGGCCACCAGACAGTGCTGATGGTGTGCTGCCTGGGGCCCAGGCCGGCACTGCCAGCCTGAGCCTGCATTTCCAAGGAGTCCTGGTGATACCTGGCCTCTGCCCCAGGACTCTGGGACCTGCCGGGTAGCTGGAGGTGGCCCTCATAGAGCCAGCTTGGGGCAGAGGATTCTCAGGAACTGGGTGCAGGGCTCTTCCCTCGGGGTGAGCAACAGCCCAGGGTGCTATGCCCAGTGCCCTGTGCCCTACATTCCCAGCCCTTGTAAGGGGAATTCCTGCACAGGCCACTGTAACCTGCAAACACTGAGTTCATCCAGATGGCCTGGCTGGCTTCCTCCACCTCTGGGCAACTATAAGGGGAGCAGGTGCCCCCCAGGAGGAAGGCCTGGTTACCCAGCTTGGGTCACTGGTCAGGGGTGGGGCACAATGGGGTGCTCAGCATGTGCAGGTGTGTCCAGTGGACAGGGCAGCCTGAACCCCCAGGTACCTGTGCCCCCAGGCACAACGACCTGCCCTGGCAACTGCTGACCAAGTTCAACAACCAGCTGCAGGACAAGAACGCTGACCTGAACACCCTGAACAGCACACACACCAACATCCCGAAGCTGAAGGCCGGTTTCGTGGGCGGCCAGGTAGCTGTGTCCCCTGTGGGGTGCCACCTGTTCCCCGTGGCCTGAGAGCGGGGCCCTGCCTGGGACACAGGGTCACCCTGGGGCTTGGCCCTGAGCGGCTGCTGCACCCCGTCCCCAGTTCTGGTCTGCGTACGTGCCCTGTGACACCCAGGACAAAGACGCCGTGAAGAGGACGCTGGAGCAGATTGATGTCATCCACCGCATGTGCCAGGCATACCCCGAGACCTTCATGTGTGTCACTAGCAGCGAAGGTGGGGCCCTGGCTGGCCTGGGCAGGGGCGACAGTGTGGTGAGGTGGGGATCCAGCCCCCTGGGTGCTGTGCCCTCTTCCTCTGCAGGTATCCGGCAGGCCTTCCAGCAGGGTAAGGTGGCCAGCCTGGTGGGCGTGGAGGGTGGCCACTCCATCGACAGCAGCCTGGGCGTCCTGCGGGCACTGTACCACCTGGGGATGCGCTACCTGACCCTCACCCACAGCTGCAACACACCCTGGTAAGGGCTGCGCACACGGTGCCGGGGTGTGTGGAGAGGGGCCCTGCACCTTGCTCTCAGCCTGGTGGGTGCAGGGGCTGACACCACTCCTCCACGTTCAATGCCCATTCTCCGCCCTGCAGGGCTGACAACTGGCTGGTGGACACTGGGGATGACGAGGCCGAGAGCCAGGGGCTGTCGGACTTTGGGGAGGTGAGTGGGGTTGGGACCCCAGGAGAAGCGTGGGGCTTGGGTCTCACCTCTCAGAACTCAGCTCACAGCAAAGTGCAGCTGCTGTGTCCACCCAGGGCAGTGCTGGTGGACCTGCGGACACCCAGTACTGAGCCCCAGGTGACTCCCAGCTCCGCCACGCCTTGACGCAGCCCTGTCCCTGCCCTAGAGCGTGGTGAGGGAGATGAACCGCCTGGGTGTCATGATCGACCTGGCCCACGTGTCGGTGGCCACCATGAAGGCGGCCCTGCGGCTCTCCTCGGCGCCTGTCATCTTCAGCCACTCGTCCGCCTACCAGCTGTGCGCCCACAGGCGGAACGTGCCCGACGACGTGCTGGAGCTGGTGGTGAGCCAGGCGGGGGCTACGGCAGGCACTGCCCTGGGGGTCCTGGCCAGCACTCAGTGGCCCTCTCTCCCGAGCAGAGGAGCACGGGCAGCTTGGTGATGGTGAATTTCTACACTGACTATGTGTCCTGCTCAAAGGAGGCCAATCTGACTCAGGTGGCTGGTAGGTGGGGGCACCCAGGGGGTGTGGGGCGGGCCTGGCCAGAGACCTCACAAACTGTGCTCCCCAGACCATCTGGACCACATCAAGAACGTGGCCGGAGCCCAGGCCGTGGGCTTTGGCGGAGACTACGACGGTGTGACCAGGTGAGGTGTGACCAGTCTGTCCCGAGCCAGGGAGGGAGGGGCACCCAGGAATCTGGTCTCCGTGCTTGGGGCAGTGGGGTCTGCAGAGCCTTGCTTCACCTTGCCAGGATGCCCATGGGGCTGGAAGACGTCTCCAAGTACCCAGACTTGGTGGCCGAGCTGCTCCGGAGGAAATGGACGGAGGAGGAGGTCAGGGGTGCGCTGGCGGAGAACCTGCTGAGGGTCTTCCAGGCGGTGGAGCAGGTGAGGAGGGGCCGCCCTCACCCCACCCTCGCCCACCAGGCACCACCTCACCCCATCTACTCACACCTAGGTGAGCAACCTCACGCACACCCCCGAGGAAGTCCCCATTCCCCTGCACATGCTGGATGGCTCCTGCAGGACACAGTACGGCTACTCGGCGGCCCCCAGCCTCTTCCTCAGGCCAGGCGCCCTCCTGGCCTCACTGGCTCCCCCGCTCCTCAGTCTGCATCTTCTGTGATGCTCAGACGCCAGCACCCGCCAGCGCTCCGGGCGTGCAGAGGAGGGGCCTCGACAGGTGCAGCTCCTGAGCAGGCGGCCCGGTGCCTGGACACACAGTGGGTCCCAATAAAGCCTTGGCCCCTTCCCTCCTGAGTTCTGTCATCAGTACCCCAGCCCTGGAGGGCAGGCTTAGGGAGGGGAGAGCTGGGGGACACTGGGCCTGGGGACCAGAGTCCTGGGGGTGAGGACAGGGGAGCCCAGGACCTTAGGAAAGGGCACTGCACACGTTGTGCAGGGACTCATGACACCCAGCCAGCTCAGAGGCTGCACCCACACAACGCACTGTGTACACAGTTCACCCGTGCATATGCACACACGGCCCGCATGGTACACTCACGGAGACACCATATGTGCCTGTACGTGGCTCCCGCAGCCCCATGTACACCCACATGCAGTAAGTGCAGCTGCGCACACGCCCCACCCCGCCCCACCTTTGGATGTGTCTCTGGCAGAGGCCCAGGGCCCCAATCTGCAGAGCGCATCCCCGTCGGCCTTGTGTGGTGTGTGACAGCGTGAGGCTCCAGGGTCCCGAACCCCTCAGACGCAAGGCACAGACGGCATCACCTTGCCACCCGCCAGTCTCTCAGGGCGCAGGCTTGGTGCCTTCCACAGAGCTGAGGGCATCTTGAGGTGGCTCGTGGGCCTCAGTCCATTACCACTGCATGTCCAGGTAGGAGCTGCTGAGCCCATGCCACCTGGACATGTGGGCAGGAACAGCTCTGCTAGTGCTGCCCCACTGGGCCTGTGGACCCTGTGAGGGTGAGGGAGACACCCAGCCTCCCGTCCAATTCTGGTCTCAGGAGACTGGATGCAGCGGCCACAGCCCAGGGGTCGGGGCTGGGTCATGGGACAGATTTGGAGCTCCCCCATGGCCCAAGCCATCCATCGCTGGGAGTGGGGGCAGTGTTGTCCCCCCGCCCCGAGGGCCGTGGCACTGGTCCATTCTCTTACAACGTGCCTGGCCCAGGGGCAGCTCCATGCGTGGATTCAAGAGTCTATCAGGATCGTGGCTGACCTCCAAGATGGACAAAATCCAGCCAGAACTTTTGTCTGGAGAGGTTGGTGGGGCTTGGGGGCTGCAGAAGAAAAACTCACAGACAGGCTTCAGGTGGGCTGAGGCAGGATACCTGGTTGTGATATCTGGGAAGCGTCTTCACACAATGCTGTGTATTATAGCATAGCGTGAACGTGTGCCTCGATCATGCAGAGGGCGCATGGCTGTGAGTCTGGCGGGTATGTGCCCCCTTTGGGGTGCCAAGGGCCCACAGCAGGGGGCAGGCGGGCCGGAGCCCTGCAGGGCGGGAGGGTGCAGTGAGGTGGGGCGGCAGTGCCGGGCCGAGACCGCACACCTGGGCACCAGGCCAAAGAACAGACCACGTCTGAGAACACGGCACGAGCCAGGCGAACCTCAGTTTACGAAGCAGCCTTGCCTCCCTCCAGCTCGTGAGCTGAGCCTCCAACCCCTTGCCTGGGGGTGAGGGAGAGGGCACCCCAGTCTCACCTGTGGCTCCCCGGCCCACCCAAGGCCACTAAAGCAAAGAAAGCAAAGCCTGAGAGTTTTCAACAATCAACTTATTGCCTTCCAACAGCACTTCAGGGTAAGGGCAACCACGCCGCCCTCCCTAATGACACCCTTGCACCCCTACCCAGCCAGCACCCCACACACTACATGGGGAGTCTGGAAGGGTCACAGCCAGACGGCACCTGGACCCCACACCCAGGCCTCACCAGTTCCCCTTCCCCCCACCACCCCGACTTGCAGGTCCAGACAGAAAGAACCAAGCGGCACATCGGGGAAGAGCCCACGCGCTGGTGCCATGCAGGTGGACCCCAGGCCTGCAGGCCACCTGCTTTCTACTATGGCAAAAACAAAACCCTGGGAGCTTCAAGAACATGAAGCAAACTTCTGGAAACAGAAAGAAACGAAAACAGCAGCCTGTGCCAGAAGCCCCCTCAGTCCACCCGGCTGCCCCTCACATAGCAGGCCATCCTCAGAGCCCTAGGGGCCACACGGCCAGGCACTGGCTGCCAAGCTCAGGAGTGGGCAAGTGGCAGCCCAGATCACCTGTCATTTAGACAAAGAACACACACATGGTGGCATCATAGAGGCACCAGGAAGAGGTGGGGCTGCCACAGGAGCTCAGATTCCGGTCAGTGACACGGGCAATACAAAGCTCAGCCTAATAGCCCAAGGCACCTCCAGAGGGGCCACAAGGATGAGGGCCCAGGCAATGGCTCTGTCCCTGTGGACTGGGCACCTTGCAGAACTGAGGAGCAAGGGCAGGAGGCCAAGCAGGCTCAGCCATGACTGGGTCTCGCCTGGATAACAGAGGAGGGGCAGGGGCCCCTTCCACAAAGGCCCCAGGACGGTGTTGGTGGCACTTGACATCCCTCACACAGGTCCACTCCCTCTCCTGCAGGGCAGTGCGGGGGGAGGTCAGGCAGCTGCCCGAGAGCAGGATAGCCACGACCCCGCCAGCTGCAAGGAGCAGCAGGTCCGCAGTCACAGCCACAGCGGGGGACGCAGGGAGCCTACTGATCTTCCTGCTGCTGGCCCAGGGTCATGGACATCACCAACACGCATCTGTGTCACCTCAACTTCAAGACACAGCCCAGCTCCAATCCAGGAGAAACAGGATCAGCCCAGAGGCTGTCAAGCCTGGCGATGAGAGGCGCAGGAAGGTGGTGGCTGCAGCTCTGCAGGGCAAGGAGGGCAGGGGTAGGGGCAGGTGCCTCTGAGATGTCACAGTGCAGGGCGTCACAGCATGGTGGGCAGCTAGTTCCGCAAGGCAGCCAACCTGGAAGGCAACACAGACTCTGAGACAGGCCAGGCAGGGATTCAGAACCACTGCGCCCATCAACACCATCGTTAGCCCGTGGGCCCCCACCTCTCAAGGTTGTCCTGCAACAGCGCTAATGAGAGACGCCAGCCAACAGGAGCAGCAGACCCCTCCCCGCGTGAGCCACACTCAGCAGACACCGAGTCCCCTACCCCGCACAGGACACGACCTCACCTCCGCGACAGCTGGTCCTCTTGGCTGCGCATGGAGCTCTCGCCCACAGCTGAGGCGCCCTCGGGCAGCTGGCTTAGCTGGTCCAGCACCTCGAGCCCGTTCTCCTCAGCGATCTGCATGATGAGACTGTCCACCTGCTCCTGGGGTGTAGTCAGCGTGGTGGCTGAGCTCATGGAGTCCTCCATCACCTGAGGGGATGTTGGGGCAGTGGGGGCCAGGCCATAGGGACCCCAGACTCGTAGGACCCCATCCCACTCCAGCCACGTGGCTGCTCCGCCCAGGACACTTTGTTTGTCCCCTTGTCCCCTACAGGGAGCCCTCCTGCCACCACCCAGCCCTGCCGCACTGTGCCCGCCTCTCGGGGGGCACTTTCTACTCATTTTGTGCTTGTCCTCCCCAGTAGGGACCGAATGCCCACCCCTTCTCCCAGGCTGCCAGAGATTTGCTCAGAGGGCGCTCGGTGACACTGAGGAGCGAGCCACCTCTCCTGACGTGCTCCAGCACAGGCCACGTGGCCACATACCGAAGTGTGCACGTCCAGGTTCTGCACCTGCTGCTCGAACCTGTCCATCACTGCAGATACCTTCTGCAGATCCATGGAGCTCAGGGCCTTGTCCAGTGCTTTGGTCACCTGAGCCATGTTCTTGGTCACCTGGGCGAGACAGAGTAGAAGGGGTTAGGGTTCCGACTCAGGAAATGCTACAGGCTGGAACGCATATGCACAGGAAACCCAGGACACAGCCACTTGGGGGCTGGCTGTCGACAGCACAGTGGGGCTCCCAAGGGGTCAGACGTGACCTCTGTGGCACAAGGGAAGCTGCGTGGGCCCTGCCTAGGAAGCCCTTCCAGAGCCTGCCTGCATCCATGTTGGCATGGCTCCCGCAGACCTGGCTTTTTCCTGCCCTACAACCACCCCTTCCACTCACCAGAACCCTCGCACTCACCCCCTTCATGGTCACAGCTGTCTGCACCTTGGAGGCTACCGCGTCCACACGGGACGCCATGCGCAGCCAATTCACACCCTCATTCTTCTTGCGAATGGCATTCTCCGCATACACCCGGGCACACTCCACGTTCTTCTGCTGCAGCGCCTAAGAGCCGGAGGAGTATTCGTGGGTACCCTGGCCGCCCTGTAGGAAGCCTTGTGCCAGCCTCTAAGGGTACAGCTTGTTGTCGTGGGGGCCCTGAAGCCCTCCCTAGGGTGCGCCCCAGAATACCTGTGAGGCCCGGGCCCACACAGGATAGAGAGTGGCAGTGGGTAGCCTGCAGGGGCTCCAGGCCCCCGAAGAGCTCAGCCCAAGAGCACAGAGCCACATGCATGACACTCGGGGCCTGCAGATCCAGCCACCGAGAGGAAAGGCCTGGAGCACCATGACTCAGGCTGCAGTCGCTGCCTGCATCTTTTTGGACGGGGACTCCTGAGTTGGAGTGAGGCGTCTCAAAATGCACACCACAGGGCACCTTCACAGTGAGGCGTTGTTTTCAGGGACGCACAGACTTGGCTCAGTCTCCGAGAGCAGCCGCCCCTCTCTTTCCCTCTCTGGCCTCTCCCAGCTGAGGCCTGACGAGTCCCCTGTCCTGATCCCCTAGAGGGAGCCTGCACCTGTCAGACCCCAGTGCCCTGAGCCCAGCTCCACCAGGGAGCACGGGAGGAACAATGGGACCATGGCAGAGAGCTGGCAGCTTCGGGCGAAGCAAGCTCAGAAGGCGGGAAAGTAACCAAGAGGACAGAGTGGACGGGCTGAAGATGGAGGCACCTGGCTCCTATGTGCCTGCCCAGCCCCCCAAAAAAGATGTCAAAACAGAACAAACAAAAACAAGGGTAAAAAGAACACCCCTGCACCCAGGGAGACCACACACCTTCTTCACCTTGGCCTGCTCAGCTTTGGAGTCCTTCTCTGCCTTCTTGGCGAGCTTCTCCAGCTGCTTCGCTGTGAACTGGAAGGGGCCATGCGTCACCCACACACAGGATCCATGCAGCCCTCTCCAGGCCCTGCGTCCAGCTCCCTACATCTGTCCACTCTGGGCCCTGCCCGGGTGTGCCCTGGTGGCCATCCCAGAGCTGTGAGATGACATGGGCATGAGGAAGGAAATACCCTGTCTCTGTGAGGACTTTCTAAAATCTTGTCCTCTCCATAAACACCGCACTGTGCCACACTCACCCCCATGGTTGCTCACACAGGGCTTTCAAGTCGGAAGAGAATGGCAAGAACCTGCTCCAGGGTAGCCCAAAAATAACAGCACAGAGCTCAAGATAAAAATACTCCTCGAAGCAGCCTTCACAGAAAACTGTACATCCATCTCCCCAAGGCCTAACTGCTATACTGACACCAACAGAAAGTGACATCGGAGTCCCCAGTCTAGCCGCCCATCTGAAGCCAGACGGGGCCCTGGTCACTAGCATATTACAGGCTCACAACCCTGTAGGCCCTGACATGGGGTCTCTCACAATCACTGCTCTCGTGAGGACATCTGCCCACAGCAAGACCATCTTACTGAGGTACCATAAGACTATTCCAGTGGGGCTGGGGATACAGCTGAGTGGCACGGCACCTGCCTGGCAAGTGTGAGGTCCTGAGCTTAATGCGCGATACCAAAAATAAAAATATTCCAGAGATACACCCTACAGCTTGTGTACCACCCTCCTACTCAGAACCAGCAATGAAGAGGAAGCTGACCCTGGGTGAGTAATTGTGGGAGGTCTGAAGGAACACAGCAGGGCAGCCACTGCACTGCTAGGAAGCTACAAACATCACCCCTTCGCATCCTGGCAATGTATAACCTGGGATGTTAGTGCAGCCTGCAATCTCAGCACTCTGGGAGGAGGACCGTTAAGTCCAAGCCCCGCCTGGGCAACTTAGGGAGACTCTGTCTCAGAATTTAAAAAATGGGATGTAGCTCAGGGTGAAAGCCCTGGGTTCAATCCCCAATTCCACCACCAAAACAAAAGACCTGTAACAGATTTGAGGGAGTTTTAAATCCTTTTCAGACCATCCATGCATGTGCACAGACCCAAGCTGTGCTTCTTGAAGATAATGCTCTGCCTTTCAGAGGAAACTGAGCCATCTGCTTCTACTCAGACGGACACAAGAGCCACTCCATGATCCTGCATTGGGTCAGCAATCTGAGCCTTGTGTGGTGGTTGCTCAAAGTTTTACAATCTGTTCCTGACTTGTATCTGAGGATCTGCATATTTCTGGGGACTTGTCCCACTTGTTTTCATTGTTAATCAGCAGAGCAGGGCTGGGATGAATAGTCCTTGGGCACATACCTTCAACTGGAACAGTGTATCTGCAAAGACAGAGGAAACAGTCTGAGGGTTTTAAGAAACATGACAAGTGGTGCTTCTAGCAAGAGATGGACTCCAAGGGCCTATGGATGCTGGAGGCCAGCATGGAACACAGATGCAGACAGCATTCACTTGGGCTGCTGCCAGGCCTGGCCCTTTGTATCGGCCACAGGGTTCAAGCCAACAGACCCTTCCGGAACCTTTTCCTCATTGGGAACACAGGCGGTGCAGCCATCTACAAAGGGTTAGAGGGGCAAGAGACAAGGGCTGCGCACAGCTCTCCTTTGCCAATGGGGGTAACTTGCGACAGTGGTTTATGATTAATGCCACTTTGCCAAAGACCTTAGAACTCTTTCCCAACTTAATGTTTAGCACTTGACAGTCTACTCTTTCATACGCTCTATCTTTCCAAAGAGAAATGGATAGAAATAGCAAAGTGATAACATTCAGGCCATCAGAGAGCTGGCTTCATGGCAGCTGCCACTTCTAAGGCACTGAGTCAGTCTCAGGGAATCTCCACGACCATTAACCAAACTTGCTACTCACTCACCAAAACTCAGAGCCAGGCGGATCAGACCGACCTCAGTCTACTAAGCTTCTAACCCTGCTAGTGAGAAGGTTCACCCCAGCAGCCCAGATGCACACCAAATGTCCACACATGCAACCAGGGCTCCTGAGTGACACATGGGTTTCAGATGAGCTCTGCAGCCACCGATGCATCACATCTCAGAGCAGGTGCTGGTCAAGGCCAACGTTGGCTGGGTCTGTCACCAGACATGGGGTGGATAAAACAGTGCTGCCCAGGTGTGGCCCACCCATCTGACCAACCCACCTCCAGTGTCAGGGCTCTAGACCATGGACCCAAACACCTGACTGGGCTTAAGAAAAGTCCCCTAAAAGAGTGCAGTGAGCTGTGAGGCACACAACCAAGCTTTTTCAGGGCCAAGAGAGGGTAGGGGTGGGCACCGTCTATTTGGTCTGCGCAGAGATTCTGCACATTTCCTTTATGACAATGGCGTGGTTCACAGCTTTGTACTTTTCAAAAGTTATCTTTTTAAATAAAAAGTCTATCATACAAGCCCACAAACATTTTTGCAAATGGAGGCATCTTCAACTTGCCACTGATTCTTTTAGTTCTTTGTTAAGACAGGCTCTTGCTGTGTAGCCCAGGCTGGCAGATCCTCCTCCCTCAATCTCCCCAGTGCTGAGATTACCGGTGTGCTCCCATACCTAGCTCTTTTAGTTCCCTGGTATCCCTGAGCTCAGGGCACCTGGAAGTGGAAGAGAACTAGGAAGTAGACTGGTTGGGGCACCTCCGCCCCAACCTCCCTCCCTATCTCCAACAGCTATTGTAAAGCTTACGGCTTTTGATCAAGCCATTCTCATTTCTCTGGGTGGTGTGCTGAGGTCAGGGGATGCAACTATCACCTTTTCTGGTACCTTCTAACCCTACATTCCAAGGCACCACAGGCCAGAGATGATATCCACTGTTCATTCACAGTTGGGACCTAGAGGAAGGAAGCCATAGAGGGCCAGGGACGGAGGTGGGGTCTGAGGTCCAGGTCTCAGGTCGGGATCGAGAATAGAGGCCCGGGGGTCGGGATCGGGATGAAGGCCCGCGGAACCTGAGTCGGGTCAGAACTGATTGTCGAGGCCCGGGTGGCAGGATCGAGGATGTAGGCCGGGGGACGGCTGTCGAGTTGGGTTGGGAAGTCGGGAGTCTACGGAGCCCCATCCGCGTCCCCAGCTGACCGCCAGCACTCACCGTCCATGGCCGGTCCGGGGCGCACCCCTCGGGGTAGCGCAGCAACACAAGCGCTCTGCCCAGCGGGATGCGACGGCTACTTCCGGGATTGCTGCCACTTCCGGTCGCGAGGCGTGCTATCGCGTGAGGACGGCGCTCGCCTTGAGCAGGACGCTGGTGGTCTCGCGAGGCATGCGGTTGCCGTGGTGACCGGCGCCGGCGTTTGTGAGAGGGTGGGTTTTGTGAGTTAGCCGGGTTGGCGCCGGCTACGGAGGTTGGGGACGATCGGCACCCGCGGGGTGGGCTCCCCATGGGACTTTCCAAAAGCAAAGCCGAGGACAGGAGAGGTAACGGCACTGCCGCTGGACGAGCCCGCTGCCCGAGTTGCCCCGGACCCGCCGGCAGCGGAGCCGGCCGCAGTCGCCTGCATTCAGTAAGCTGTGGGTGCGATTCGTTATTCTTATATTGCAGGTGAGGAGCAGAAGGGTTCCTCCTATTCTTTTGCAAAGTCTAAGGACAAGGTGATGGAGAAGCAGTCCCAGGAGTCCAGACAAGCAGACGTGGAGTCCGGTAAGCCCTCGGACAACCTCCTCTCCATGGCGACAGCCGCACACAGACAGCCTTCTGCTTCCGGGGAAGGTAGGAGACCCTAGGAAGCTGGCACCATCGTCAAGGGGCATGGAATTGGTGAACAGAGTTCTCATTTTCCTAGACTCTGTTGAGACCCGGGTGGTGGCAGATGCCAGTAATCTGAGAGGCTGAGGCGGAAGGATCGCGAGTTGGAGCTCAGTCTGGGCAATTTAGAGAAACTTTGTCTCAAAAAATAAAAACTGGGTTGGGAACATAGCTTAGATTGAAGACCCTGAGTTCGGTCCTCAGTATCGACCTCTCCCAAAAAGGCAGGAAGAAGCCCAAATACATATTTATCGTATGGGTTGTGAAGAAGGCACTGTTAAATATTTAAAAGTGCCTGTAATCCCAGCACTTGGGAGGCTGAGGGAGGAGGATCGCAGTGAGTTCAAGGCCAGCCTGGGCTACAAAGTGAGTGCAAGACCATCCTGAATTGCATAGTGAGACCCTGTCTCAAAAAGACAAATAAATAAAATAAATAAATATTTAAAAGAGAGGTGTGGTGGGATCTGTGCTGTGGAAAGGTCTTTCTGATCCCAAAACCAGGGTTGGTAGGGGAAGCAAAGGGCTCAGGGAGGGGCCCCATCCCAGGCCCAAGTGTAACCTGGTGGGAACCAGGAGGCAGTGTTGACAGGAATTCCAGGATCAGGAGGTGGAAGTGGCAGGAGCTGCTGTCTTTTGAGACGTGGGCAGAGGATGGCCTGCTTTGGGGTCAGATGTGGAAGAGTGACAGGAGGAGTACTGGCCTGGCAAGGAACAGAGACATCTCCGACTGTGAAGCCTGTGGCATCAGCAAGGGGTGCAGCGGGAGGCACTTGACATCCAGGCACTGGGCTTGGGTGAGAGGCCCTGGCTTGAACTTGGGAGTCCCTCAGTCGGGGGCTGTTGGAAAGTTTGGTGTCTCAGGGTCAGCTGTCACTGAGCGTTTAAGGTCTCAAAGACAGGGGTAGAAACAGGTCCAGAGCGGTTGCCCGGCAGCACAGCCATGACATCAAGGCCTTTGCCATCCTCGGCGTCAGGGATGTTTTCCTCCATAGCCTCTGGGGAGCCAAAGGGCTCCGGTGTTGCACACAGACTCCAAGAAGCACATCTCCCTGCTGCTGTTGGCCAGGCTGCCCTGTCCAGCATCTTAGGGTGGGCTCAGCCCTGCAGGTACACGAGGTGGGGAGGGAGCAGGACCTTTGCCACCAAAAGACTGTCAGTTGGAAGGGCACCAGCAGCATCTGTCACACAGTGTCACTCAGGGTTAGAAGAAGTTGGACATGCAGGGAAAGCAGAAGGCTAGCCAAACACTGAGGTGCACACCTGTGATTTCAGAACTTGGGAGGCTGAGGCAGGAGGATTGCAAGTTTGAGTCTCACCTGGGGAACTTTGTCTCAAAATAAAAAATAAGCCAGGTGTAGTGGTGCATGCCTGTAAATCCAGCACTTGGTAGGCTGAGGCAGGAGGATTACTAGTTCCAGGCAGCCAGAGCCGCACAGTGAGACCGGGTGAAGCTGGGGTTTCTTCAACAATGGAATGTGTTCAGGAAAAAGGAACAACCACATCCTGTGGAATGACCCCCAGACTCCTCGCCAACAGGAAGGAGCCAGGGCTAAGGCCGCACACATCAGGATGGCCTGTGTGTGAGATGTCCTGAAAGAGAGAGCAGTAGGATGAAGCAGGTCTGTGGCCGACTGGGGCCAGGGCTGGGAGTGGGGCTGGACCACGAGCACAAGGGGACTCCGAGTGATGGAGATGTTCTTAGAACTGCATCTGGGGATGCAGGAAGAGTCCAGATGCACCGTGTGCACACACCAGGTCCCCTGGACTAATACCAATAACAACGTGAAAGAACACAGCAACTGTGTCTGGCTGGGTGCAGTAGTGCACACCTGTGGTCCTGCTTCTTGGGAGGCTGAGGCAGAGCATAGCTTGAGGCCAGGCTAGGCGATGTGACAAGACCCTGTCTCCGGAGAAACTACAACAGTGGTGTCCATCTCTGAGGCCTGGCCTCACCCGCCTCCAGCCGAGCCTGCTGAGGTGCCGCCCGGTAACATCGGCCTGTCGGTGCCGGGACCCACACGGGAGTAACCGCTCAGCCACGTCCGCCCTGGGCTTCCGACCCGTGCGCTTGTGAGGAAGAGCAGTTTTTTTAAGCTGCTGGGGTGTGGGATAAGTTGTCGCACAAGGGCAGAGGCCAGGTCAAGGGGAAGCAGTGAGGCAGGGAGAAGTTTGTCCTGAGTCAGTCACCGTGGTGGCTGGGACGGGAGTGTCACCCTGTGCTTGCTGGGTCTGCATAGCTTAGGGCTTTGCACTACTGAACCCACATGCACGTTCTGTGGAGATTAACACACCACCTCCTTGCCCTCAGCCTCTTCTAGAGTGATGGAAATGCTACTGAAAAATAACCCAGTTTCTTCAATGAATAAATGGCACAAAGAAAGGAGGGGTTGTTGTAATGAACCAAAATCTCAGTGCGTAAACCCAGACTGGGTCAGCCTTGTTTCTTATTTATTTATTTGGAGACAGGGTCTCACTATATAGCACAGGCTGGCCTTGAACTTGAAGTCCTGCCTCAGCCTCCCAAGTCCATGGGGTGATTTGTCCTGACAGTCAGAATGAGTATTAGATAATAATACAGAATCTAAGTTAATTTTGTTAGACGTGACAATGCTATTGCAGTTAAGCTAAAATAAAGCCCTTACTTGGTAGAGAGATACACTATAATATGTAGGCGTAGAATTACATGTGTGGAATTTGCTCGAAGATACTGAGAAAAAAGGAGGAAAATAGACTAATATTCATTGGAGCTGCATGGCACAGATATAGATATCATACCACCCCATTTTCATGTGTGTTTGAATATTTCCATAATAAGTTTATTCTGAAGGTAGAATATGCTAAGTTACAAGAGGACTTCGAAAAATAAGACTGGGAAAGGGAGGGGGAAGTAAAAGAATTAAGATGTGTTACATAGATGTCCCAACTCCCCATGATGAATCATATACTGCAAACATGTACTAGTAAAATTTTTTTAAATAAAATAAATAAACTATGAGTCTGTGAGCTATTTATTTATTTATTCTGGCTTTGTTGTTTATTTTTTGTTTTTTTGAAAAAGTTCTTTTTTTTTTTTTTTCTCCAGTACCAGGGATCGGACTCACAACCTCATGCCTGCCAGGCAGGCGCTTAAGCCACTGAGCCAAACTCTCGGCCCTTATTTTTTGTTTTTTTAAGACAGGGTATAGCCCAGTCTGGCCTCAAACTCAAGGTAATGCTCCCACCCTACCCTCCTGAGTGCTGGAATTACCAGCATGTGCCACCCTCCCTGTCAGCTATTTAAAACTACCATGCTGTAGCCAGGTGGTGTGGTGCATCCTGTGATCCCAGTTACTCATGAAGCTATGGCAAGAGGACCAAAGTTTGAGCCCAGCTTGGGCAACTTCGAGAGACCCTGTCTCAAAATAAAAATAACTAAGTAAAAAGGGCTGGGGGTGTATCCCAGTGGCAGAGAGCTTGCCTGGCACAGGGAGACCCGGCACTGAGGAAAAAGCCCATCTCCAGAGGTCTCAGCTGTGCCATTCATTGTCTTTGCTTTTCTGGATGACAGAGAGGGAGGGAGGTGGACTGTGGTGTCAGCAACTCAGGATGGGGTAAGGGGAGGCAATCACTGAGGGCAGCAAGGATGTCCTGGGTCCTGGAGAGGCTGCGCATGATTCGAGGTCCTTTCCTGCCCACACAGCACAGGCCCCGCTGCTTCCCCAGAGTCCAGGCTGTCCTGCAGTCAGTGCAGTGTGGATGCAGGAACGTGGGTGGAGGTACACAGACCACTGTGGCCTGCTCTTTCAACTCAGTTTTCTAGTGTGGACACATTTTATTTTATTTTATTTTTATGTCTGAATCTTCAAGTTTTTTTTTCAAATCCATTTTATATCAAAGAGAAAAAAATAAAAACAAAATTTCAAAAAACAGCAATCAGGGGCAACAATGGTACATACACTGCGCACTGCCATCCCAAATCATTCACCCAGAACACAAGACATCTGCATTCAATTGTCCAAACAGTACCACCGCAAGTCTTTCTCTTCAGCGAACTCAGAGAAACCAGTAGTATAACTGGCTTAACTATTTTCTATATACATAAATATATACATACACATATACACATATACACATATTGTTTCTCTCAGCTTCTTACACTAGTGAGACAACATGATGTTTACACATGGATGCGCACATATTTTCAAAATTAAAAATTAAAAAATATCTCAAAAGTTGTAATAATTAAAATGTAGTTTCAGCCGGATGTAGGGCTGTGCATGCCTGTAATCCCTGCACTCAGGAGCCAGATGCAGGAGGATCTCCCAGAGTTCAAGGCTTGACCTAAATACATAGTGAGACCTTCCCTTGAAAAAACCTCCTAAAATAATAAATCTCATTTTAATACAGAAGATCAGCTGGCAGTGTCTCTTTTCATATTAGGCTTAGTGGTGCACACCTGTAATGCCAGCTACTCAGGAGGCTGGGGCGGGAGGTGAATAGTGAGTTCAAGACCAGTCTGAGGGCGGGAGTATTGCTCAGCGGCACAGCCCCTGCCTGGAAAACTCGAGGTCCTGAGTCTGATTCCTAGTACCAAAAAAAAAAAAAAAAAAAAGGACCAGTCTGACTGAACTACATAAGGAAACCCTGTCCAAAAAAGTTAAAACCTCTCTCATATTCCCTATAGACAAACAAAAAATGGTCAAAAAATATTTAAAACATACAAGAGGCCAAAGACTAGCGCATGAGGCACAGATCCCCACTCTGACACCTTGTGGGGACCCAGTCAAGCTCCTGCTCACAGCCCACAGGGAAACGGAACCTCAGTCCTGGACACACACAGAACCACATTCTGCCCAGCCCCCGGGGCAGCTGGAGAGGCCCCCAGCCAGGCCATACCTGGACTCCTGGTCCACAGAAGCAGAGAATAAACAGTGCCGACTCAGCCACTTATTCGTGGTACAGTAATAAGAGATGAGACCAGCATAGGGTGCCAGGGTGTAGCTCACGGTAGGCTGCTTCCCCAGTAGCCTCGAGGCCCTGGATTCAATCCAGCACAGAGCACATCTGTAATCCCAGCACTACAGGAGGCTGAGGCAGGAAGATCACAAGTTTGACTCCAGCCTGGGCATCTTAGTGATTTAGCCCTTAGTGAGACCCTGTCTCAAAATTAAAAATGTAAGGGCTAGGGGTGTAGCTCAGTGACGAGGCCCTAGGCTCAAGCCCTGGTGATATGTGGGATGGACGTGACAGATAGATTCCAGGTTCTTGTGTAAGGTGAACAGAGAATCGCAAGTGATAACAGGAAGAAGGCTCAGGGAGGTTTGTGCCGAGAAAAACGTGGCATGAACAGAAAAACGGTGCTGGAGGGACAGGAAAGTAAAAAGCACACACAGAGGCAAGTCAGGCTTTCTCCCAGCAGTTCTCTTGGAGGTGCGCACCAGCCTAGTGCCTCTGATGAGTCTCTAGTGAGGCTGACAGGAATGATGGGCTGTATTGAGTCACCCACGTTAGGACACGTTCCAGAGCTCCAGAGTTTGCCATGAGCAAGTCACAGGTGGCAGCGGGCAGAGGATTGGCCTGGGATGCCCCCCAAACTCAAGTGGGTGGTGGGGAATGTCTTCCAACCTCCACTGTGCTGCCTGTACAGCAGCACAGATAATGTATCAGGACCCCTAAAAAGATGCACATTTCTAAATGATTTAGTCCTTTGTCTTTTTAAGACAAGGTTTCACTATGCAGTTCAGGTTGTCCTTGAACTCAACTTTGTAGTCTAGGCTGGCCTCGAACTCACAGTGATCCTCCTGCCTCAGCCTCTCTAGTGGTGGGATTACAGGCATACACCACCATGCTTGGCAGTTCACTTAAAGTCTTAAATGGACTAGAAAGCTTCAATAATGTAAAAATTTTGGCTGGGTGTGATGACACATGCCTGTGATCCTAGCACTTGGGAGGCTGAGGCAGGAGGATCACTGTGAGTTTGAGGCCAACCTAGACTACACAGTGCAAGGCCAGCCTGAACTACAGAGCAAAAATCTGTCTCAAAAAAAATTCTCTATTAATTCATTCAGACACCAAACCCCCAGGTTTTGGGGGGATATGACCAGATTGCTGGGAACAATCCAGGAAAAGCAGGAGGAGGGGGCAGCTAGAGCACACCAGGCACGCGGGTCTTGGGAACTCAGTGCACGGCATGGGGCACAGGTCCACTGCAGAGAGCAGTTGATGCTTGGACACATTAGCAAACAATGCTGATCAGTGTTTTTACCTCGATCCTTTCTCAAAAAGTCAAAAAGTTTATTTTGGTTTTGTTTTGGTACTGGAGATCGAACTCATGACCTATGCTTGCCAGGCAGGCACTGTGCCACTGAGCTATATCCCCAGCTCTCAAAAAGCTTAACATAGAAAATAAACTACATAAAAGTACTGAACGAAAATGGTTAAACTTTTTTTTTTATCAGTTTAGAGTAGGGAATGCCTTTCTTAGTCTAAATATATTTTTGGGGGTGCTGGGGATTGAAACCCAGGCCTTGTGCATGCTCAACCTGATACAATCTTTACACAAAACAATTTGACAGTATCTACTAAAATTTGAAAGCATTTATCCAATTTGACCCAAAAGTTCCACTTCCAGTAACTTACCCTCATAATGTGTAAACATATAAATGCCTTGAAGCCAGGCCAGGTGTGATGGTACATGCCTAGAACCCCAGCACTTGGAGGCTGAGGTGGGAGGATCACTCTGAGTTTGAGACCAGCCTGTGGTACATAGTGAGGTCAAGGCCAAGCTGAAAAAGAAAAGCAAATAAGCAATGAAAAGGTTTTAAAAATTGGAAATAACCTACACAGTGCACATTGAAAGAGCCGTTTGCATGAGGATGGGACCCCGGACAGAGGGGCCACAGTGCTGTGCAGACCTCAGGCCCAGCCCAGCCACGGTGCTGAATGTGGGTGTAGGCATGGAAAACATTTGGAACATGTGCCTTTAAATTTTTTATTAGTCCATGTTGCAGTGTATAATGATTACATTTACCATGGGGAATTGGTACATGATCATGTTCAATTTATAAGTCAATATCTATTATATTTATCACATATTTTTTTAAGACAGGATCTAAGTTGCCCAGATTGGCCTCAAAATTGTGATTCTCCTGCCTCAGTCTTCTGAGCGGCTGAGTTTGCAGATATGTGCCACTGTGTCTGGCTATATTTATTAACATGATTATTTTTTGGGTGCTAGGGATAGAACAGAGTGCCTGGTATATGCTAAGCACACCCTACCACTGTATATCTACTTTAATTAAAAGCACTCATAGCTTTTTGAAGTCTTAATATATAGGACTATTTATAATCAATGTAAAAATGAATCTGCAATTTACTGTAAATACAAAATATAGTAAAATGCCTTTATTTTACTTTATTTTATTTTGGTACCGGGGATGAAACTCACAACCTCAGGCAGGCGCTTATGCTGCTGAGCTGACTCCCTGGCCCTGAAATGCTGTTTTTGGCTTCATGTAGAGACAGAAAAGAAGGTCAGCCCAGCCACCTGGCACGGGCCATGTGCGTCTGTGACGCATGGTCAAGGTTGAAGACTGGGTGCCTGTATATTCTCTGCCGCCCTGAAGACCAGTCCCCGGCAGGCGACTTAGCTCGATGTGCTCTGTTCCCATGAAACGTTGCACTAGGGACCTACAAGCAGTGCCCGGTAGTCACTGCAGAGCTCAGAGCCACTGGCTCAGGCACGGGGCACCACAGGGAATCCATCAGGGCCAAGTTTGGCTCGGGCAGGCCGCTTGCCTGGCTTGGGCAAGGCCCAGGGTCTGTCCCTGTTACCACGTGGGTATGTAAGTGCGTGCCATTACTGTCCTCACCAAGGACTATCTACCCTACTATGTAACCAGCCCATGAGGGCTACAGGGAGGGGACAAAGTGTGCTGCTTGACCAGTATAATTCTATTTCTGAGAATTTTTTCTTAGTTTTTGGAGACAAGGTCTTGCTTATGTAGCCCAGGCTGGCCTCAAACTCACAATTCTCCTGCCTCAGCCTCCCAAGGCTGTAATCCTCCCTGGGATTACAGATGTGTGTTCCCAGGCACAGCTATAGTTGTTTTTCTAAAGCATGTGGCTGTGCCAGTGGAGGCCAGGACGCCCCCTCCCACCTCAGCCTTGGTCCTGTGTGCCCCCTTGGTACCAGGTGGCAGCCTTGGCACTGACCACTCCTTCTGATGTGGGTGACATCAGAAGGTCCGTCTATAGAGCTTGCACTAAAGCATCTGGTAGAGTCGTGGAAGGGGGAGATCTGACCAGTGAACTCTGGGGACCTGGGCATGGTGACCCGAATTGCTGCAGCAGACCTACTGCCCTGTCTGTCACCACAGCCAGCCTGTGGCACGTGAACTCCCCACAGGGTTTCTGGGATCCACAACCTGCAGCTGAGCTGCAGATCCACTTGGGCTGTGCAGTGTTTCTCCTGCTCATGTGGTCTGACTCCTCTCCTCCAACCCACCGGGCTGCATGGTGAGGGACACGTACCCATCACCCTCTAAATGCCTGGATGTTTTCTTCCCTCTAGAGAAACCCGATGCGAAGCAGAAGTTGAGCAAGAAGAAAACTGTCATTCCACAGATCATCATCACTCGGGCCTCCACCGAGACTCTAACCAGCTACGATTCCCTGGGGAACGAGGACCAGAGGACCATTCAGGAGCAGGCTGACTGGGGCCCCTACTCTCGACACAGGAGCCCCAGCACAGCTGCTGCCTTCACCCCCCGGGCCAATGAATAAATGTGCACTGGGAGCTGTGTGTGCACCGAGTCTCGCTCTGCCCCGCGGGTCACCCACTGTGGTGACTACCACTGTGATCTAGTCCCACAGCCACAGCTTGGTGGAGGGACTGGCTCAGGATGCTGTGTGCCACATGAGCATGCTGGCACATCCCCGTGCCCATCGGAAGGGTCTGGCTGTGCAGTCGGTACACACAGTGTCCTAGTTAGTACATTCAAAATATACACACAGCCCTGTCTAGTATATACAAACATATATGCAGTCCTATCTAGTACACACACAAACACACTAGTGCACACACACACAGTTCTATCTACTATATACACACATGTGCAGTCCTAACACGTATACACAGATGCAGTACTACCTAGTACATACACATATACAGAGTCCTACCTTGTGCACACGAACACAGTCCTACCTACTACATACAGTTATCTAGCTAGTATGTATATATGCAGACACATACAGTCCTATCTACTACACATACACATAGAGGCCTACCTAGTATATAGTCACAGTCCTATCTAGCACAAACTAGTGTATATACACACAGTCCTACCTTGTACAAACACATGCAGTCCATCTATCTAGCACGTACATACACACAATCCTACCTTGTACATATACACAGTCCCACCTACTACATACAGTTTACTACATACACACATACAGTTCTACCCACCACCTACACCCATGCAGTCTGTGTATCTAATACACACAGACACAGTCCTATCTGGTACATACACACATACATGTAGTCCTATCTAACACATACATGTGTACATGCAGTTCTATCTAGTACATACATACACATAGTCCTATCTAGTACATACATTCATGCATGCAGTTCTATCTACTACACACACACATACACACAGGCCTATTTAGTACACACATACATACATCTAGTCCTATCTAGCACGTGCATCCATACATGTACCTTTACTTAGTACATGCACACGCATGCAATTCCACCTAGTACATACATGCATGCAGTTCTATGGAGTACATAGATACATATGTACACACCTATGTATTTCATATATACATACAGTGCTATCTCATACTACACACATAATTGGAGGACCGTATAGTATGCACATGACATACATATAGTTCTATCTCATACATAATATATACAGGCCTGTTATTATATCTATATGTATCTAGTACATATACATATAGTCCTATGTAGTACATACATAAAACCTGGTGTGGTACACACATGCAAGCCAATCTAGTAATACATGTATATATGCAAACAAGCATATAACATACATGCCTACACATAGTAACACATACATGCACACCTATCTAATACATATACATGCACACAGGCCTATCTAGTACATGTATATAGTCCTCTATATATTCATACATACATACAACCTAAAGAATGTAGTATAGCATGAAAATGATATTGTTTAAAGACTTGCATAAAGGTTTTAAATTACCCAAGGGCAAGGGGCAAACAATCTGACAGAAGCATAATTATTATTTTTTATTTTTGCTTTTTTTTCTTTTGGTTTTTTTGAGACAGGGTTTCACTATGCAGTTCATTCTGGCCTTGAACCCATTTTGTAGCCCAGGCCTGCCTCAAACTTGCAACGATTCTCCTGCCTCAGCCTCCTGAGTGCTGAGATTACAGGTGTGCACTATCATGCCCAGCTTATTTTTGCTTTTTTGAGACAGGTTCTTGTTTTGTAGTCCAGGCAGGCTGGCTTTGAACTCACAGGGTTGCCTAGTCTGGCCTTGAACTCATGGCAATCCTCCTGCCTCAGCCTCCCAAGTGCTGGGATTACAGGCATGAGTGCTGAGATTACAGGCACGCACCACCAGAGGCCTATTTGGGGGGGGGTATCAGGGATTGAACTCACGACCTTGCGCATGCCAGGCAGGTGCTTGTGCCAGAGATAAATCCCCAGCCCCTGGAAGCCTAAGTTTTAAATTATTTAGTTAATTAGGTTTTTTTTTTTTTTTTTTTAGTTAGTTTTTTTGGACACAAGGTCCCACTGCACAGTCGAGGCTGGTCTCAAACACAGTCTTCCTGTTTCCACCTTCCGAGTGCTGCAATTAGAGGATATGGCATCATGCTCTTGTAGTCTATTTTAGATGCTGATTTGCTACTGAAACTCTGCTTTGCATTAATCTAAGCAACTGGAGCCCAGATGGGCCTCCGTTCTGGACATCTAGGAGAAGGAACTGCCCAATTTTCCAACTCTGCACAAACCATCGCATACCACCTACTGAATTGAGTGCCCCCCCGGGACCCCTCGGGTATCCTGAGTTGCTCTCCAGCGGCCCATACTGTATTTCCCTCCCATCAGTCCTACCAGCTGGCTCCAGAACCAAGCACCTTCCCAACCTGTGGAAGAAACTGTGAGTGGAGAGGGAGGACGAGACTTGTAATTCTTGAATCGAAGGCTCCCTGCCTGCCCCCCCCAAGGCCCCAGCCCTTGACTCTGGCTGAAGGTGGCGGAGGCTGGCCTCACATAGGACTCTCCTCGCTAGCAGCTGCGACCTGAAAGTTCTCATTTGCAGTTGTCTTGTGGAGGACCTCGCAGCACTGGGACTATAGCTGATCTGCAGGAATCGACCTTGTCACTTAAACATCTCTTGGAAGCTACAAGCTGTGACGTGGGGAGGGAAAAGAGGCTAGCAGGCAAACCAGCTTCTAGCGGGCCTACAGCAATCCGAGCGTAGTCTAGGTCTGACTGAGCACCGCTACCTCCGCTGGATTTCAACAGTGAAGTCAAAGCAGGAGACACGATGCCCTATCTTTGTAAACCTCAATTGTGTCTTTCCTTCTTCCCCCTCCAGGGCGGGGCAGAACTCGCAGCATAGAAGCCCCATGCTACTGCGGCCCTCCCGCTGTCTCCGGGCCTGTGGCTAGGCCCGGCTCGCCCAGAAACGGAGAGCCCGCTCCCTCTGCTGCCCGGCACAGAGGCGCCTGTGCCCGCTGAGGCTGACGGCCCGACCCCCACCCGGAGAATCGCCGCGGCCACTGCTCCTGCTTCTCCGACGCCAGAATCTCAGTAGTCCAGGCCGACCCTAGGAGCGCCGGTGCTGGGAGAGTCCTTAGTAACTGTTGCTAAGGGCCAGGCGGTCGGAAGTAGATCTGCGCCTGCGCACACGGGAGAGCGTGGCCAACGCAAAGCATGGCGGATCCGGACCCGGAGTCGGAGCAGATCCGTTTGAAGTGTATCCGTAAGGAGGGCTTCTTCACGGTGCCTACAGAACACAGGGTGCGACGGGTTGTCACTCGCGCAGCGCTGCCCGCCTCGCAACCCGCAGGCCAGATCGAAGCGGCTAGTGACTCGGCGTTGGGGTTTCTGCCACTCGCACGAACGACAGTCCCAGAATTCCTTGCGGCCGGCACGGAAGCCGGCGGGGGCGCGCGGGGCGGGGGCGCGCGGGGCGGGGGCGCGCGGGGCGGGGGCGCGCGGGGCGGGGGCGCGCGGGGCGGGGGCGCGCGGGGCGGGGGCGCGCGGGGCGGGGGCGCGCGGGGCGGGGGCGCGCGGGGCGGGGGCGCGCGGGGCGGGGGCGCGCGGGGCGGGGGCGCGCGGGGTCAGGAGCTCTGCGTTCTGAGCCTAGGACGGATTTTGCAAAAGCAGTTGTGTTAGGCAGGAATTTGCCTGTGATAAGAGTTGGAGTATCCCTAATCCCAGCTACTCTGGAGGCTGAGGCAGGAGTTTTAGACAAGAAAAAGAGACTTTGTCTAAAAAAAATTAAAAAGCCTAGCCGGGTGTGGTGGCGCACGCCTGTCATCCCAACACTCTGGAGGCTGAGGCACAAGGATCGCCGAGTTCGAGCCAGCCTGGGTTACATAGTGAGTTCAAGGTCAGCCTTAACTGCATAGACTCTGTGTCAAAAATACAATAAATAAATAGAACTGAAGGTGTAACTCAGTGCTAAACTCTTGCCCAGCTTGCAGGGGTTGGAGGTGTTCAATCTCTTTGGCCAAATGCCCCTGGTACTGTTACCTAACACAAAGAAGGAACCATGGATGTTGAAGACTGTCTGTGATGGTGTCAGCCTCAACAGCACACATGTGGAGATGGGATGAGAGGGGGCCCCTTCTGAGTGTCCTTCAGTGTGGGCCTGGTGTCATCCTCCTCTTATTGGAAAGGCCAAATGCAGCTGCTTTTCTCTTTGGTGACCACTGCACACACTTGGTATCAGTTTTGGGTGAAATTGCCACCTTGCTTGTCCGGTCAGTGTCCATTGCCCACATGGTGGCACCTCTCTTTCAGCTAGGACGATGCCGGAGTGTGAAGGAGTTTGAGAAGTTAAACCGCATCGGCGAGGGCACCTATGGCATCGTGTGTGAGTGGCCGACATTGGGGCCAGTAGTGGGTGCGTTGTTGCCATGGCGCTGTGTTGGCCGGATGGGACTCTGTCCTTGTAGTCCAGACCAGTGCAAAGGTGGGCTGGGGAGCTTTCATTGCTGGTCCAACTCCATGCGCTTCACAGTCTGTCCTGATAACTAACGTGTTAGCACAGAGAGGTAGAACTGTCAGAGTGATAACTTGTAGAGCTTCCTGAAGCAGCTGGACCTTGTAGTATGTCCGGGAATGTGAGTCATTCTGTCAAGCGCTTGGAAGCTGCACAAAGTGACAAAATGCTTTGTGGAACCATCTTTGCACAAGTAAGTGTTGCTTTTTCTAGATACAGTAGGCAAACCCACAGCAGCAGTGCACACACTAAGGAGGAGAATGCACAGGAGGAGCTGAGGCTAGGTTTCAGCACATAGATTAAAGCTAGGCACCCTCTGCTCAGCTTGTATGAGAGCAAGGTCTGGGTAGCGCATGTCTTGAGCTGGGGATTTGCATGTGCAAAGCAAGGACTAAATGTCACTAGGCATTAGGTCGTCAAGAGGGCCCTGGGGAGCTGAAGGGCCTTGGACAGGGCCTGGAGTAGACTATTCTAGATGGGTTCCCATTCTAGATCGGGCCCGGGACACCCAGACAGATGAGATTGTCGCCCTGAAGAAGGTGCGGATGGACAAGGAGAAGGATGGTGAGTGGAAGCAGGGGTGTGGGCCATTCTGGCTGGACTTCAGCACAGGTGTAGCAACGTGTATGTTACCTGAGGTTTTCTCAGCTGAACCACCCCAGGGTACTTGCATGGTGGTGAAAGGGTGCTTGTCACCCCATGCAAGCCTCACAGCTCTGCCCCCCCCACCAGGCTTGTGAGTTCTCTGTTCCTGCTGTCCTGCCATTGTCATGACTACCCACTTCTATCCCAGCTTGGCTGTCTCCCTAGTGCCAAGCCCCAGGTCTGCCCTGCATCCTCTAGGATGCACTGTCACGAACACTGCTGGCCCTAGGAGGTACTGTTTGATGAAGGTTAGAGTAGTGCTGGAGATGGTGGTGGCCTCTTGTGCAGTGTGTGTGGAGCTGGGGCACCGTGGCAGACAGTGCTTACCTGGCTGGCTCTGTCACAGGCATCCCCATCAGCAGCCTGAGGGAGATCACATTGCTCCTGCGCCTGCGCCACCCCAACATTGTGGAGCTAAAGGAGGTGGTGGTGGGGAACCACCTGGAGAGGTGCGCATCACAACTTAGTCCCTGGGTATCCAGTGGGCCTGGCCCTGTGTTCTAGGAGACATGGGAGGCAGCATGGCTTTGTCTTGACTTCTCCATACAGCATCTTCCTAGTGATGGGTTACTGTGAGCAGGACCTGGCCAGTCTCCTGGAAAACATGCCCACACCCTTCTCCGAGGCCCAGGTATGTGGTCTTTTTTTTTTTTTTTTTTTTTTTTTTGGTGGCACTGGGGATCCAACTCACAACCTCACGCCTACCAGGCAGGTGCTTAAGCCGCTGAGCCAAACTCCCAGCCCTAGATTTTTTGAGACAGAGTCGCACTATGTAGTTCAGGCCGGCCTTGCACTCACGTTGTAGCCCAGGCCGGCCTCGAACTCACAATGCTCCACCTACCTCAGCCTCCCGAGCGCTGGGATTAAAGGCGTGCGCCACCACGCCCGGCTTCAGGTATGTGGTCTTGACATGGGCATATGGCCTTTGCAGCGACTTTGACCCAGGGAGTTTGAGAATGTAGAATTACCTGTGCACACATGTGGGTTGCTGGGAACCTGGGTTCCCACTGTCCATGCAGCACACAGGTCACTGAGAAACAGTGGGAACAGCAACACTTCTCAGCCACACCAGGTTCCTGAGGCTACCTTGGGGACTGCTGGGTCTGATGGCCAGTACCAATGTGGTATGACCTGGGTCCAGTGTGGGCTGGTGTGACCAACGCCTCAATGCTCACACAGGTCAAGTGCATCGTGCTGCAGGTGCTTCGGGGCCTCCAGTACCTGCACAGGAACTTCATCATCCACAGGTGGGCGGGGGCCACCGCGGAGGGGATCCCATGTCCTGGGATGGGTGGTCTGTGCCGTGGGTGTCCTGGAGGTGGGCACATCCTGGGCTGTGAGGATCTGGGCCAGGAGGCCCTCCAAGTGCTACAGGACAGCAGTGGACACCCCGAATTCCTCTGACTGTGGGGAGGGGCCCAGGGCCAGGCAACCCTGAGAAGCTTCCATGTATACCCCTCCTGTTCCGGCTGGGAGAACTGGGCCATGTAGACACCCAGGCCCGAGCATGTGTAGGTCTGTGGTCTCTGCTGTGTGTCCTTTGCCACCACTGGCACTGACACACCAAGGGCTGTTTGGGACCACTGTGGTGACAGTGTAACCCAGTGCCGTGTGGGGCTGCTTCCTGGGAGCACCAGACTTCTCTTTCTGTCACAGGGACCTGAAGGTCTCCAATCTCCTCATGACTGACAAGGGCTGTGTGAAGACAGGTAGGTGTCTGGCACTGGCCCTATGTGTGCATGTTGGGAGGAGACAGTGGGTCCTGGAGGCCAGGCTGGCTTGCCCGTCACTGGACCCCAGCTCTGGCCCCAGCCATCAGCTGTTCCCTCTCTGCCTCTGCTACAGCGGACTTTGGCCTGGCCCGGGCCTATGGTGTCCCAGTAAAGCCAATGACCCCCAAGGTGGTCACCCTCTGGTGAGTCCCTCAGAAGCATGGAGGCCCTGAGGGTGGACATCTTGAATCTCTGTCCCAGGGAAAGGGTGACAGACTGTGGCCACAGGGGACCTGCCTCACACACAAGGCCCCATCTTGTCTTGATGCAGCCAAGCCTGCAAAGGGAAGGGTGGTAACTTTCAGTGGTCACATTTATGGCAGGCAGAACAGGGTAGTGGTTAGCGACAGGACACCAAGGCCTGTGTCACCTCTGCTGAGTGCCACTCAGCCCCCTGGGAGAACAGGCTGATAGTCTGAGGTCTACATGGAGGATGCAGCAGTTCGTGACCCTAGGACCCCACTGCCCACATGCCACTCTGCCAGCAGCACTGTACACGTGTGTTGCCTGGGTTTGGGGCTTAGGGCTGGAAGTGATGACCCTGTTGCTGAGGCTGCCTTGGCCCTCAGGGCAGCTGTGCCCTTGAGAAGCTGGGCTCAGGCCCAGCGCAGAGCTAGGAACAGAGCTGAGTGGTGCCTGTGTGTAGGTACCGTGCCCCCGAGCTGCTGCTGGGAACTACAACCCAGACCACCAGCATCGACATGTGGTAAGAGGGCTGCTTGCCCTCGGGGCACAGGGCAGGGGTGAGGGGACACGTGAGAACATTGCACAGCTGCTTTGTGGCCTCTGGCGCTCAGGTCTGTGGGCGGCGGGTCCACCCTCAATGCCTGTCCCCTCCATGGCACCCTCTAACTACAATGTCAGCACAGCACTCCGGGCAATCCTCAATCCCTCCCCTGCAGGGCCGTGGGCTGCATCCTGGCTGAGCTGTTGGCCCACAAGCCCCTCCTTCCCGGCACATCTGAGATCCACCAGGTTGACCTGATTGTGCAGCTGCTGGGGACGCCGAGTGAGAACATCTGGCCGGTTTGTGCCCCTGCCCACCCCTGGCCTGCCCACCCCCACCCCTGGCCCTGCAGGGGCTCCAGCTCTCTCTCCCTGCTTTCTGCAGGGCTTTTCCAAACTGCCACTGGTCAGCCAGTACAGCTTGAGGAAGCAGCCATACAACAACCTTAAGCACAAGTTTCCATGGCTCTCGGAGGCTGGGCTGCGCCTGCTGAATTTCCTCTTCATGTATGATCCCAAGAAAAGGTGCGGGCGCCACCTGCAGCACCATACCCGTGTAGCTGCTTAGATTTGGGGCTTAGTGCATAAGATGGTCAGGCTGGGAGTGGTGATTCTGTTGCTCAGGCTGCTCTGGGCCCTGTTCCAGAGAGGGTGCTGGCCTGTGCAGAATGGCGATGGCTTCGACCCAAATCCCATGTTCATTATTGTGGTGCCTGGGACAGACCCCAGCGTCTTTTCATGGCAGTTACACTCCACTGTCAGCGCACCAGACTCCTTTGAAGATGGCTGCCCAGAGCACAGGCTGCACTGCTGTCTGCACTGCTGCCAGACACTCAGGCTCAGGTGTCCAATAAGGACTCACAGGCCCACCCTGGGCGTCCACAGGTTTCTAGGCAGCAAACCCCTATTTACCACCTCCCCTTCTGTTGGTGGATGTTTGGCCCAGAGTCTGCAGAGCTGGGCTGGGCACATAGCACACAGGCCTTCCGGAGGCCAAGGGTCCTGTTAATGGGCTGCCTTTCTCCAGGGCGACAGCAGGGGATTGCCTGGAGAGCTCCTATTTCAAGGAGAAGCCCCTGCGTGAGTTCCCCACACCCTCAGACTCAGCTTGGCTGGGTCTGGGTGGCAGCCCTCCGTGTCTATGGGGGGTGGGCTCTCTGTGCAGATCCCCTGGTGGAGGAGGGGAGCTGGGCCAGGGTCAGGATGGCCAGGGCAACCAGACCTGACCTCGGTGCACTGGAATTCAGACCTGGAGTGTACCCCCAGCCCACCACCGGGCCACCCTCTTTCGCAGCCTGTGAACCGGAGCTCATGCCCACCTTCCCCCACCACCGCAACAAGCGGGCTGCCCCAGGCACAGCAGAAGGCCAGAGCAAGCGGTGCAAGCCCTGACGGTGGCCATGGCCGACTCCAGATCAGAGGACCTCTGCCCAGCAGCAGGCAGGGTGTGGACTGTGGCTGGCAGGGAGGACTGGGGCCTTGTAGTGCCACCTGCTGGTGGCAGGGGCCACCATGCCCGTTAAACGCTGTTGCACAGGACCCAGGGAGAATGCTTGCACTGAGTTGGGCCCTGGCCCAGGATCAGCGTGGTCTTCTGGGGCCACCTAGGGCACAAACAGGGCTGACTGGACTCCAGGTGGGAAGCAGGCGTGGGGTGGGGACGGTGGCAGGGGAGAAGTGACGGGCATCCATCCTGGGGGTGAAGAGATAAAGTCTTCCCAACAGATATTGTTTCACTGTTGTTTAATAGTTCTGACTTGTGCGACAAGGACAGTATCCCCAGGGTGCTGGACAGGGCTGGGATTGGGAGGCTCAGAGAGGGGAGGCAGTGAGGATGGGGCACAGGCAGTGGCTGTTGTGCCTACCCCCAAGTGGACAGCGCAGACCTGGCTCATCCTGTCACGTGGGCAGAAAGGCAGTGACTCCCTCTGTGGCCGCTGTGCCCACTGCCTGGATCAGCTACAGGCACTGGAGGGAAGGGGGGCTCTTGCCCCTCCCCTGCTAAGGAGCAGCCAGGGTGCTGGTGGCTGAGAATCATTACTTCCACCAGGCAGGAGGGCGACAGCCTGCAAGCTCTCCTGGCTGTGACACCCAGGGGAGAGGCCCAGTCTTCAGCTCAGCCATGGACCTGGCAGAACCTCCCAAGAGGCCTGTGTAGTGTAAGGGACCCCCCTCCCAAACATGGAAGGAGGCAACTTACCCTGACCCCAAACTGCAGGAAGCTCTCAGGAACTGTGAGGTGTCAGTGGGCAGGTTTGGGCACCATGACAGACAGGCTGACCCTCCTACTGGCCCATGTGGGCTGGGCACTGAGGACAGGGATGCATGGGAAGTGCCTACAGCCCAGCTCAGCCTCTGCTAGCAGGGACAGGGCCCCTTCCCACCATGCAGGGCCAGACTGTCCAGGACAGGAAGGGATAGTCAGGGGTCCTTGCCACCCCCAAAGAAGCACCATGGAAACTGTCACCTGGAACCACTGACCAGTCCAGCCTAGGGTCGGCCCCCAGGGCTGTCATAGAGCAGGGTGTCCACTCGGGCACGTTGCAGCCACAGGCGCCTCTGGGTGTCACTGAGCAGTGCCCGCAGTGTGTGCCCTGGGCGGCAGGTGGGCAGTGCAGCACAGTGGGCAGCATGTAGCTGGTGGCAGGTGTCACAACACAGGGCGGGCAGGGCACCAGGCACCAGGCAGCTGTGCGCCTGGTACCCCAGGGGTTCAGGGACAGGGCCGTAGACTGAGGCTGGTGTGGCTTCCACCCGCCTGTGCCTGGGGCTGGCCCGCCCTGGGCTCCCAGGGGTTTCTGGGCTGGTCAGGTCCCCAGGCCGGCTCAGCTCATGGCGCAGTGAGAGGAAAGAGAAGGCGGAGGGCTCAGGCTCCAGCTCCTCCCCCAGAGCCCCAAAGGGTGGGCTGCTGGCCTGGGGTAGCTCCTCAGCTGGGGGCTCCCAAGTGTGGCCTCCACTGCCCCAGAGTTTGGCACTCTGTTCCCAGAGTGGTGGCCGGTAGGCCAGCTCCACAGAAGGTGAGTCAGGGCCAGGCGAGGGCTCTGTGTACAGGCTGACCTCCTCTGAGCCCTCCTCTTCCTGCAGGTCCCGGTACAGGTCCAGGGGCGCCCCATAGGTGGCAGGGTGGCCCCGTGGGGGCAGGGGTGGTGGCTCCTCATCCTGGGCCAGGTGCTGCTGTAGCCAGGCCACACAGGAGGCCACATCCCCACTGGCCCGACGTGCCCGCAGCAGATCTTCAGCGGGCAGCACACTGGTACCCAGCTGGGTCAGCACCTCCCCCAGGATCTCACACTCCAGCCGCAGTGCAAAGCAGCCCAGAGCCACCTGGACCAGCTGGCAGGCAGGGGGTGGAGCGGTGACCATCAGGCGGTAGTTGTCCCTGCGCACGTAGCCCATCTTCTGGAAGCTCTGAATGAGGAGCTCCTCGGAGAGTACGCCCTTCAGCACATGCACGTAGCCCCCAGAGAAGGTCTGCAGAGAGGGCCTAGTCAACAGCCGCCCTCCTGGCAGCCCATGCTGCCACCACAGCCATCGTGTAATGCTACTGCCCGCCCTCGGGCCGGTCTGTTTGGGACAGGCTGGATGGCAGGGATTTCAAGATTTAATTAAAAATACAGTTAAGTCCCTGACTTACAAACATTTGAGTTGTGAACTTTTGCAGGAGTCCTGTGTAGACTGACTTTGTTGAATTACAAACACATCTGACTCATGAAAGCTCTCCCGAAACTGACTTCTTTCATAAATCGGGGACTTCCTGTGACAGACTTCCTGAGCTGGTTCACAGCGCAGAACAAAGTAGAGAATGCTGCACTGCAAGGTTCTGTTCTCAGCGTCCACTGGCCACCTGTACTCTAATGGTTCCCCTGTGTTTGCCACTCTTGTTTCTGGCTTTCTGTGTGTGCATGTATATGAATGGGCCTTTGCCCTGAACTACTTCGCCAACTCATTTTTTTGAGAGAAGGTTTCAAATAAGTCACTAAATTGCCCAGGGTAGGCTGGAACTTTCGATCCTCCTGCCTCAGTCTCCCAGAGTGCTGGGATTACAGAATAGGTAGCTGCTGCTGCTGCTGTTTGTGTTTGTTTTGGTTTTTTGACACAGGGTCTTGCTATGTGGCCCAGGCTGGCCTTGAACTCACAGTGATCCTCCTGCCTCACTCTCCCAAGTGCTGGGATTACAGGGGTGCACCACCACACCCAGCAGAACAGGTAACTTCTTAAACACTGTCTAGTATTTTGGTCTTTCCCCACAACAATCTTGCAGAGGTTTCCCTGCCAGGATAGCCTTTGTGGTACATTTTCTCTTCCAGTGTGGTATTGCACTGTGTGGATGAACCGTTTTTAAAAGCTCTCTAGAGACTAATGTGCAGTTGGTGAGACTGCAGGAATAACAGGTGGGAGAAGTGCTTTCTAAACTACAAAGCCTGGGAAGATTGGGGAGCTACGTCAGGACCCAGCCTAGCAATTCTGACTCTCGGCCCCCTGCAGCATTCGTCCTGGCCCTTGGCAGGAATGACACCCATCAGACATTAGGCACCAGCTGCTGCACTTCCTCTCCCGAAAGCCTTATGAACTGGGCCACTGTGTCCCTTTGTTAGAGGAAATGGCTCAGCCATATTAGGCAACGTGCTCAAAGCCATTAGAAGCCCTGCCCCGGCCCTTGCCCCTGCCCCTGCCCTGCCCAATCTGTGGGCACCCGGAGCCGGCCCGCCTGTTCCTCTCTTGTTCCCGCGGGCCCTACACTCTTGTCTAAACGATGAATGAAAGTCCTGTTACCCAGACCAGCACGTGTCTCCACTGGGCAGCTGGCTTCAGAGCACCACAGAAGAGGCTGTCGCTGCCATGACAACCGGCGGAGGCGTACCTCGCCCACGTGCGTGCGCAATGACGTTATCGTCTTCCCACTCTTCTGAATGAGCTCAGGGCGCGCGGCAGCCCTACCACCCCAGGGCAATCCCCTGCCCGGCATGGGCCCCACCGGTGGTTCTCCTCCCAGTCTCAGCGCCCTCCTTTAACAGGCCACACCTTTGAGGGATCAGCATGACTATGGATCCTCGATGCCCGTACGCCCACCCTAGGGTTTCCACGGCCACTAGGGCTGCGAGGCCACTGAGAAGGGCAGGGTCCCTATCAGGCGGCGCCCACGCTGGTCTGCGCCCACCGCGACCCCCTGGGCTCTCGCACCTTGATGGTGGTGAACTCCTTCCGCCAGGGCAGCAGGTACAGGTGCACGGCCGCCAGCTCCAGCAGCTCGAAGGCGCGCGCCAGGCCGCGCAGCGCGGGCGCCAGGTCGGCGCGGCCCCAGAGACCGTCGGTGAGCAGTGCCAGCGCGTCGTCCTGCAGCGCGCCGTGCAGGTCGAAGTCCTCCACCAGGATCTGCCAGAGCACTGCGCGCAGCGAGGGGTCCCCGCACACGGCTGCGCGGCCACGCCGCAGCTCGCGCTCCAGGCACAGGCGATAGTCCTCGGACAGCGAGCTGCTGCCCATTCTGGTGCGGCGGCGGCTCAGCGCGGCCCCCCCTCACGACTCCCGCGCCCTGCCGGAGCCCAGCCCACGCCCACGCCCACGCCCACCCGAGAGTGCGTAGCCTGCGGCGCTACCTGTCAGTACCCGCTGTCCCCGAGGTGCCGACCCTGCTCACGGTGAACCTCCGCGGCCGCTCGCTTCCGCCGCGAGTGGCTCGGCCCCCGGACTGCGGCCGCAACGTCGGGGCGGGGCTTGACTCGGGACCGCCCTGGCGGCGCGGGCGGGGCCTTGGCGCCCGGCCACCCCAGGTGTGGGCGGGGCCTGGCTCGGGACCGCCCCGGCGGCGCGGGCGATTCCCGGGGAGGCCTCGAAACCAGCTGCTGTCCTGCTCTGCGGGACTCCTGTAAGAGCTTCTCTACCGGTTCCTGTCACCACGCAGTCGGTCCGCTCCGCGGGGTGACAGCGGACAGTGCTGCAGGTACCCAGGGGCGCTCTGTCAACGCCCTCACCTTGGTCGGTGCGGACTGCTCGCGCCGATCCTCGAAGCACTCTGGCGCCTGGTGAGGGAGCAGGGTCTCCGGGTCGGGGATTGGCTGGAGGCAAGGGGGACTGGAGCGTCCATCCCTTTTTTTTTTTTTTTTTTTTTTGAGTTGTCCCTGATCTTTGTTCTTTTTTTGAGATAGGATTTTTTTTTCTTTTTTTTTTGGCACCAGGGATCGAACTCACAATCTCGCGTCTGCCAGACAGGCGCTTAAGCCACTGAGCCAAACTCCCGGCCCTAGTTTTTGTTTTTTGAGGCAGGGTCGCACTATGTAGCTCTGGCCAGCCTTGCACTCGCGTTGTAGCCCAAGCTGGCCTCAAACTCACAACGTTCCTCCTACCTAAGCCTCCCGAGTGCTGGGATTAAGGGCGTGTGCCATGAGATAGGATCTTGATAAATTAAATTAGCTGCCAAGGCTGGGTCGAGCTCACTATCCTGCCTCAGCCTTCCAAATAGCTGGGATTACATGCATGCGCTACCCACCTGTGATTCCTGCTGCTCAGCATGCTGAGGAATGAGGATCACGAGTTCGACACTAGCTGGGCGAGACCCCTATCTCAAAATAAAAAAATAAAGGTTAAGGACGTAGCTCAGTGCTCCCCGGGTTAATTCTTACTACCAGAAAAATATTTAAAAAGCAACCTCGGGCTGGAGATGTAGATCAGAAGTACAGTGCTTACCTGGTCTACAAAAGACTAGGTTCCAGGCCCTAGGGTCCATTCACAGTGCACCACATGATATAAAAACGGAGGCTAAAGCAACCAACCAACCCACCTAGGGTAGGTGGGTTTCCCCACTGGGCCCGGTCACTGCCAGGTGTCAGACCCGGAGCTGCAAAGCTGACCCCACCCAGGCTTCCTCTGAACCCCAGGTTTGCGAGACATTTTCTTTCCCTAGCTTTAATCTTCTCTGCTCAGCTCCTCCACTGGTTCTGTGGGTGAAGGAGCAGCCCTCAGGAAGCTCTTGGGATCCTGGCTTTAGCAAGCATCTTCTGATAAAGCACACCCTCTTCTCAGCAGCCCTGCTCCTCACCTCTCCAGGCCACAACCAAAGCCATGCATGTCCCCATGAGACCTGCCTGTTGAAAGGTACGTCTGCCTTCTCTCTGAATTTTCACCTGTTTTCAGATGTTTCAAAGGAAACTTTTTCTAAATATTGTAACCATGCAGGCGGATCTCCCTGAGGCATTTGGCTGGCTACCACTAACACAAGCTGTCCCCATGAACCTGCCCAGATGAAGATATGAGAAAAAAGGTAAAGGACTTGAATGGTGCTGTGTGACTGGTTACACCTGGATAACTGCTGGGGACGGGTGCCTTCTCTTTTGCCTTCCTTGTTCTTGGTGGACGCTGGACTCACAGGACAGACTTGCAAGGTCAGAGACCCCATCCACATGCAGCTGGGGCCAGTAGTGCCAGTTGAGCAGTGCCCAGTCCACCCTACGGCTGTCCCACTACACACTCAGTGTTGTCCAGCTTTCCAAAATTTTCCTGATTCCATTGAGTATGAAGTTGTATCTTGTTACTCTTTTAACTTGCATTTCTGTGTGGGAGACCACCTTGAGGCCAAGCAGGACAGCCTGTGATTAATTTACAATTGGCAAATATTAATATGAGAGAGAAAGTCCAAGGCCTACATGGCTGGGAGAGAGGCTCCCTTTGGCGTCTGGGGTGAAACACCCCCATGCCACCTGCCAGGGTGGAGGCCAGCAAACAGTCCATGCCACCCCGGCACCTCAAACATGGTTCAGTGCTGCAGCTGATGGTTCAGTTCTCGCCTAAATTACTTCTCTAGGCAGGTTACCTATTGTCTTTGAGCTGCTGTCCGGAGTGCTGCACTAGAATGCCTTGCTCCTCATTCACAGCCCTGCCTGCGTCAGCGGACCAGCCTTGCTTCTGTTTTCCCTTCACAAGTGCATTACATTGAAATTCCAGTAAATGAAGATGGCACTGAGCTTTTTGATCTTTGTCTTCATTTGACGCTGACCATCTCTGTTCCTCATTTTGCATGATTATTTCTGTCTCTGTTTCATTCCTGCATTGTAACTGTAGGTGATCAGGGGCTCAGGCTGGGGCCCCCATTTCTCGACTGTTGCGATTTTGTTTTTGAAAGGGTCCTGGGAATTGAACTCAGGACCTCACACTTGCCAGGCAAGCACTGCACCACTGAGCTAAATTTCCAGCTGTTTTTCTTTTTTTTTTTTTTTTTTTTTTTTGAGACAGGGTGGTGGGTTGTAGTATAGGCTGCCCTTGAGCGTACTATATAGCACAGGCTGACATTGAACTTGTGGCAATCCGCCTGCCTCAGCCTCCTGAGTACTAGGATTACAGGTGTGTTCTACCACACCCGCTCAGTTGTCATTTTGAACCCATTTGTTTGTTTTGGTAACACTGAGTACATTCCTAGACCTTTTCATTTTGAGACAGGGTCTCACTAAGTCTCAAACTTGCTCAGCCAGGTCTTGAACTTGTGATCCTCCTGCCTCACCCTCCTAGTATACTAGGATTACAGGTGTGTACCACCCATACATGGCCCTGCTTAGTGTTTTGTTTTCTCCTCTAGACACACAGCCCATCTGTAGCCATTGCTGTTTTTTGTAATTGAGACTCCTGCCTTTTCTTGTTGACTTGCAGGATTTCCAGCACGAACAGTCTGTTCCTCATTTCTGTTCTGTGGGTTGCTATGCCTGAGGAAGGCTGAGGGCTACTGCAGTCACATGGGAAGACACAGCATCCAAACACAGAAGCCCACTGCATAGGGGTGGTGTGTGCAGGCTCACGCAGCGTATAGCTCATCATCCCCTATTCTATCTGTAAAGCAGTGCTTTAGTCAATGTTGAGGCCTCAGCAAGGATGTCGCCGATTCTGACCATCACCCCACTCCCAGTTCCTGTGTCCTTAGTGCCTGGCCACCTGTTTCCCTGTACAGCCTGGGCCCTTCCTTTCCTGCCTCCCTGGCAGACATTGCCCTGCCATCTGGGCACTATGTGCCTCTCCATATGTGGAAGTGCTGCCACCGCAGGGCATGGGTCTGTGTCCTCCCACATGACCATCTTAAGGCCCTGTATCCTCCCATGGGGGACACACAGCCACCTCAAGGCCCTCACCTGCAGGGGCAGAAGTGAGGCCACTTGAGTGTGTGTCCATGGGTGGAACACACAGCTGTTGTGGGGCACACTGTGCTACCATCATGGGGCACCTGTGTCCCTGTGGGAAGCACAACCATGGTGCATCATTGCTGTGTCCCTGTGTGGCACGATGATCCCAAAAGGCCTCCAGTTGGTGCTCTGGGCGTAGTTTAGCTGTCCTAGATAGCAAAGTCCGTGCTATCCTGGCCCTTCAACCCTGCTCCAGGGCAGAGGGACTGGGTAGCTGTGCTGCTTGAGCCTGGGCCTGTGGATGGAGACAGAGGAGCCACACCAAGGCAAACTGCAGTGACCTCTTTATTTTGGGTCCAGTTGGTAGCCACATGGCCAAGAAACCTTGGACTCACACTGACCTGGGAAAGGCAGGACAGTGTGGGAATTGGCCAACACCCAGAACATCCATTATCCACTGCCACAATTACTCGGGGAGGGGTCTCCTGCCAGGGAGAGGGTGTAGCTCCAAGCCCAGATTCGAGCAGGGCAGCCGCCACCCAATAAATAAACAGCAAGGCCTCCTGAACTGTGTCCAGGCTCAGGCAAGGGAGGGCGGCTCTTGCTCTTGACTCTGGTCCCTCTGTGCTGTGCTCCTGAGGGTGGACAGCTCAAGGCTTCCTTTCCAAGGCCTCTCAGAGGCTGGCACAGGACAGCAGGCACAGGGAGCTGATGTGCCCATCCTGCTGCAGAAAGAGGCTGCCCTGAGCCTCGGGGGCAGCTGCAGACCAAGAAGAGAGCCACAGCTGGGGCTCCACCATTGCTGGCTGCCCCCAGTGCCTGGCACCTGAGTACAGAGCAGCATGGAGACCAAGGAGTCGTCTTCAGTGGGTACTGAGGTGCCCCTGGGGTGCAGCCTCTACTACTTGCCCAGGGTCCCCCGAGGCAGCAGCTCCACGTAGTTCAGGGCACTCTGCAGTGATGTCAGGCAGTAACCCTCCTCTCCAATTAGGTACCTGACAGGCATGCAGAGAGACAGGTGTCACCTGAAGGGGACATGACCCTCCCCCTCCCTGTGCTCCCACAGGCTAGGACTTGGGTCAAAGGGACCACAGCTAGGATTGTAAAGAGGCCTCTCCCCACCACCTGTCCTCACCCTTGGATGGCAGGGCAGGGGAACAGCCCCTCGGCTCTTGTCCAGGGCCCGGGGACATGCTGGGGTCAGTGTTAAACATGCAGCCTGTCATCTGCCAACCACCGGCTTAGATCAGGGGTGAGGTACCTGCTGCCCAGATCTTCCTGCAGGGATCCCTGCCCCCCACCCACCTGGGGGTTCCTACCCCTCATGGGTGAATTCCTCCAGGGCCGCACACTCTGATACCAGTTGGGGAAGGCCGCTCCTCAGCACCACAAAGGACAAGATGGGCAGCAAGTCATCCGCACCACTGCTGAGCAGGGGCACCATGACTAGTGGGCTCTGGGGCTAAAGCAGACATCAACTTCCCAAACCCGTGGTGCCTGGGGCCAGCCTGGCCTGGCTGGATGCTCTCCTGGCACTATCTCACCCACCAGTGGTGCAACACACCAGCAGGAGTGCCCATGCATGTGGCAGGGCCACGTCTGGAAATGTGGTGCTCTCGTGCTCCTCTGCTCCTGGGACCTCTCAGGCTACTGAGTACCCCTTCTTCCCAGGGTCCTCTCCAGGCCATGGGTAGCTGCCCTTGAGTTTGGGGCTGCTCAGCTCAAAACCAGACTTCCACACCCGTCCTAGGCAGGTCCATGTGCACTGAGGCCACATAGCACTCAGCACAGCAGCTTCTGGAAGGCCCAGGGGAGCAAGGAGTCTAAAGAGGAGTCAGACTCACCGACTCCACAGGGCAGGATGCCCTCTGGCTCCAAGGTGGGCTGAGGTGGGACCTGCAGACTTAGTCCAAAAGTCATGGTAGTAAAGGGGCCTGAGGGAGACAGTTCTGCCTCCTTGGCATCTGCTGTTGGACCCTGTGCAGCACAGCCACTACCCCCAGTGTGTGGAGGTGCTGACCCTTACTGAGGCTGAGGCAGGGTGGAGGTTGGACCTCTCTACCCGCAATGGTAAGTGTTTTTATATCCAGCCCTGGCCCCTGAGCAGGGCAGCAGGAGGCAGAGCTCATGGGCACTGAGAGGGGACACTGGCTCCAGGTCAGAAGGCTGCTAACCACAGCTGAGCCTGGGGTGGGGTTCAAGGTAGGAAGAAGCATCTCAGAGCTTCATGGCTCAGGTGGGGACAGCCCTCCTCCCCCAGGAAATGCCAGAAACTTCCAGCTGGGGAATTAGTGGAGGAGCTTCCCTCCCTGGCTCCCTCAAGGTGTGTAAATGGGGGTCCAATGCAGGCTTCTGGGAGGCACAGCCTCAGTTTGACCAGATCACCCAGGGATCTCCATCCCCAAGACACCTTGGCCCACCCAGAGAGCTGGGATGCAGCCTGCCCTCTCAGCCCACGTCCTCCATGGCAGGACATGCCCAGAGAAGCCAGGCCTGGGCTCCTGAGCCAGGCACAGGGCAGGGCTGTCCTCTCCTACCCTGACCTGTGAGTGAGACAGCCTCAGGCCCCATGTCCCCACAGCTGTCCTGGGACTCACATGGCGGCTGCAGGGGCTTGGGATCCGGCTGTAGGCGTGAGCTCCTGGGCACGGCAGTAGTCTTCGGCACAAACACAGATGGCTCGCAGGGTTCGCACTGTGGCACAGAAATGTGGCTGCGTGGGGCATTTTTCTCCCAGGACTGCCCACCCCTCTTGGGAGTGCCAACATATTGGGGGTGTACCCCTCAGAGTGGGACTGTGGCACAGAGAGGAAAGCATCTGTTGTATCTGACCACACCCCCTGCTTGCCCCCAAACTCCCATACCAATGCACCCCAGCTTCTTCTGTGGGCAGCTCTCCAGTACCAGCAGCCCCAGCTCCTGTGCAGCACTGCAGTAGGGGTAGCTGGCAGGTCCCCTGCCCTCAGGGCCTGAGGGAAGGAGCTTGGTGGGGATGCCCAGGGCCGTGGGGGGTGCGTTCCGGTAAAGCTGCATGCTCCTGCTCAGGGCGGCCTCCCGGGTGCGGTGCACACTCCTAGGGCAGAGAGGTCAGGCTCAGCCACCCCAGGACCCCACCCTGAAGACTGAGGCCTTGCTGGGGCTGGATCTGGGGTTCAGCCTGGGTGAGCTGGCAATGAGGACCCCAGTTGTGGAGATTGGGCAGGGCCCACCCACAAACCAGAACCTCTGGGAATAGCCTCAGTGAACAGGAAGAGACCAGGTCATGGTCAGTTCCCAGATGGGCCTCAGGGATGGCAGTGTGTAGTGCCAGGCCTGGGGTTGGTGGCCAGGCCAGGGCTGTACCTGTACAGGGCCAGTAGCAGAGGCCACAGCGGGGAGAAGAAGGGCTCCTCAAGACAGGCCAGGCAGCGGTCTTTGCAAGCACCTGTGTTCAGGCTCTCAAAGGCCAGGAGGGTCAGTGAGAGCAGCCTGTCTGCCGGGAGCAGAGTGAGGCCCTCATCAGGAGCCTCCTGGCTAAGCCTACAGAGAACCCCTGCCCATCCTGTTTGTGTGGTCTGGGGTCCCAGCTCCCCACTCCTCCAAGGAGTCTGAGGCAGGGAGGAGGGCTCCTTCCTGAAAACCTGCACCAGGTCTGCAGGAGCCCGAGGGACTCTAGAATCATGGGAACAGGGGTGGGTGGGGCAGGGAGCATGGTCAGCACAGTGAGAACTTGCGACTGTGGCTTCTGGCTGTCGGGCTTGAAGCCTGCATCCTTAGAAGGCCTCACAAACCACCTGCAGCCTGGCACCAAAGCAGGAAGGCTGGAGCTAAGCCACAAACAGCACAGTGAGTGGTACACAGTGTTCTCGCTGTGAAATCACAAGCCATTCCTAGTGGCACAGCCATGACCACCTAGTGGCCACAGACCCTGGTCAACTACCACAGTGAAATGTGCTGGGGCAAACAAGCAAGGCGTGAGCGGGCCATGTTTCCCTGGCCCCATGTGGCCCAGGGAGGGCATGGCTGGGGACAGGAGTACTACCCTCTGAGGGACTGGGCTGCTCTAGCAGAGTGCCTGGCCATGGGCAGGGCAGTGCCTACAGCAGCTCACCAATGGCGTTGTGAATGTCCTTCACTGTGCTCTTCAGACACTCCAGCAAGGACTCCCTCTGTGTCACCTGGACCTGAGGCTCAGCCTGTGCCCCGGAGTCCCAGCCCCACCTCTCTGATTTAGCCAGGAACTGCTCCAGGTCCTCAAAGGAGCTGTCCTTGTCAGGCAGGTGGGACAAGGTATCCACCAGGGGTGAGGGGGGCCTGCCTGGGCTACCGTCTGCCCCTCTGTCCAGGGGCCTGGGGAGGAAGGGGGAGGTAGCAGGGGGTCCGTCCTGGGGCCGTGGGGCCGCACTGGGCTCTGGGGGGGACAGCATGCAGTACAGGCTCTGGGAGGAGCGGAGGCGCCGGCTCCCAGGAGCCAGCAGCCTGTCAGCATCTGGGGACAGGGAGCAGCAGCCTGGAGCAGACAGAGCACTGGTGCTGCCCTGGCTCACGACAGGATACAGTGCACTGTACACTGCACACTGCAGTTTCTTCAGCAGCTGCGAGATCGGGTGGTCGGGAAGGCTGCAAGGAGAGAAGCACCTGTCGGGTAGAGCACAGCCTGGCCACGAGGAGGCCACACACCCTTACCCACCCTGTTCCACCAGCCACAGTGGTTACCATCCGAGCTTCACAGAGCTGCAGTGTACTTGCGGGCCTCTGGCAAGGGGGCAGAGGAACCTGACCTGTGCGAACCTCATGCCCTTGTCTCTGACATCTGCCTATCTACAGAGCTGCCTCCCTGTCAAAGATTCCAGAAAAGAGACCTGCACACTGTTTCTTATTGGCAAACGTTACAAACCGTGTGACTGGCCCCATCTGGAAGGCTGAAGGAAGTGCGTGAAAAGCCCTCTGTGCAAAAGGGAGCTGAGGTACAGCTTGAGTCCCACTGTGGGAGGCCCTCCCCTGTGACCTTTCAGCCCCAACAGCTATCTCCTCAGCCCTCCAAACTAATCTCTTCCTTTTCTAGTTGCCCTTCCAAGTCACCAAGCAAGCAGCAGGGAGGACTGCTATACCTGAGCAGATGAGAGACCAGACTGGTTACCAGGGACAGGTCCCCTGGGCTCCTCTTGAGTTTGGCCCTCCAGTGCTTTGGCCAGTCCTGCAGGACAAGGGGCCTTGGAGGAAAGCACAGTGGGTCCCCACAATGGGATGCCCCTTTCCCTCCCCAGAGTGCAGAAGCACCGAACGCCAGGAGACCCATAGGACCCTGGCTCGCCTGCCCACCCGCTCAGCCCAGCAACACTCACATGGTCTTGCTCATACTCAAGGATGGCTGCGTAGAGGGCCCGCTGTTCCTGCTCCTCGGGGGTCAAGGTGACCTGACTACAGAACCTCCTGGCGAGGAAGGACAGGCTGGGGACCCAGGGCTGGACATGCAGGCACAGAAGCCCCACCACCAGGCCTCCCTATTTGGCCCAAGGCAGGAAGGAGCTGCACCTGTTGGCGGCCTCCTGGAGCCGCAGCCGGCGTTCCTCCATCTTCCGCTGCAGCTGGGGTGGCAGTGTTAAGGGGCCAGTGTGCCTGACCTGGGCTTTCCCTACCACTTCCTGGACCCACATCTGCTCACACCCCAGCATCCTCCATATCCAGGGGTCCCAGTGGCAGATGCAGCTCCTACTGACTCCCAAGGAGCTGTCTGATGAGCGGGCAAGCCCAGAGGGACAGGGGATAAAGGAGAGGCTGTTCTCAGGGGAGGCACCAGCGGAGCTACATCTCCGAGGACCTGAGGACGGCAAGCAGTCAGTGTGCTGGGTGGAGGACAAGCGCCCATGGAGGGCCCAGGGAGGTATCTCCCTGAAAACATACTTCCCACAGCCCTCTCCCCACTCTCCCCTCAGCCTTTCCCCTCAGGACAACAGGAACGGTCCGAAAGGATGCCGTCTCCTCTCGGGCTCTGGCGATCACCAGGTTCTCCATCATCTGCCGCTGCAGAGACAGGGTCTAGGAGGCAAGGCAGGAGTGAGGCAGTTCCTCCTACTGCCTGGGCCCTTCCGGGACAGCCTGGACCCTCCTCAGGCTCTGCTCACCAGCGATGTCTTCTGCATGGCCTGGCTGGGGTCCAGACGGGCCATCCGGGCCTCATAGGTAGCCTTCAATTTCTGGTTCTGGAGGGAGGCCTCCTCCAGCGGTGTTAATTCCCTGGAAGTGGCGACAAGCTGCCACCCAGACTAGGAAGCCCAGGAGTACCCTCCTTTGCACCCCTCCTGAGCTTACCGTGAGATCAGGGGAGGAAGAGGTGGTGGTGACTGAGCAGGAAGGAAATGCAGAGGGTCTGGGTGGGCTATAGGAACCTGCCCCATCTACTCTGCCATAACACTAGTTTCAATAATACCAGGACTTTGGATTTCTCAAGAGAAGCTGGGCTTCTGGACTTTATAAAAATCCACAATATGAACCTTGCTAAAGGCTTGGGACAAGCCAGACAGAGAGCCTGGTTTGCAAACACAAAACGGAGAACTCCGCCTGCTTCCTGAGGGGTGGGGTCCTGGAGCAATGGTCCCCTCCAGAGGGGTGGAGAGTGAAGGTGGAGGACCAAGACTGTAGTCCACACCTGGCCCTGCCTTGACACTGCAGATGCAGAAAAGGTGCCTGGGTGCCCCCCGCAGGGGCAGGAGGAACAGGTCCTAAATCACCCCAGGCGGCCACTGGCTTTTTGCCTATGTATCAGTATCTCTCATTACTTCTAGAAAATTGTCTGTCATCTTCAAATAATGTGTCTCTCCCATTTTCTTTCCTTTTTGTAGAACTTAAAAAATTGTATGTTAGACCTTCCCTTTCTTGGGCTTTGTTTCTGTGATACATCCTAGATAAATTTTGACTGTATTGCCAACTTACTCATTTTCTCTTCAGCTGGCTCTACTCTGTTGTCAGAAATTTGTTCATTCACTTTTGTATGTATGTGTGCATTTCTACTGGGCAATATGATTTATTTTTGTTTCCAACTAGTTTTTAAAAATCACTTCAGTGTTAGTCTCTTTTTTCTTTCACCTCTACTTGATTCTTTATTTGCTAGCCTTTTATAGTTTCTGGCTGTCTGCAGATGATTTCAAACTTGCCTGTTGTTTCGCTGAATACAGGGAACACTTGTTTAATATATGCCTGACAGCTCTACCAGAAAGCTTTGCAAGCCGGGCGTGGTGGCGCGCGCCTTTAATCCCAGCACTCGGGAGGCTGAGGTAGGGGGAGCGTTGTGGGTTCGAGGCCGGCTTGGGCTACAACGCGAGCACAAGGCCGGCCTGAGCTACATAGTGCGACCCTGCCTCGAAAAACCAGGGCTGGGAGTTTGGCTCAGTGCCTTAAGCGCCTGCCCTGGCAGGCGCGAGGTTGTGAGTTCAATCCCCGGTGCCGCAAAAAAAAAAAAAAAAAGAAAGCTTTGCAGTTGTTTCTGCTATCATTCTCTCGTAGTTTTGTATTTCCTTTTGTGTTCAGCAGTCTCTGCATGTCACCAATTTTATGAAAAGATCAAGCCGGGCCTGGTGGCGCACGCCTTTAATCCCAGCACTCGGGAGGCTGAGCCTTGTGAGTTCGAGGCCGGCTTGGGCTACAACATGAGCGCAAGGCCGGCCTCAGCTACATAGGGCGACCCTGCCTCAAAAAACTAGGGCTGGGAGATTGGCTCAGCGGCTTAAGCGCCTGCCCTAGCAAGTGCGAGGTTGTGAGTTCAATCCCTGGTGCCACAAAAAAAAATAAATAAATAAACAAAAAAAAAGAAAAGATCAAAGTTCTTTCTTCCTAAAAAGACTTGCATCCACTCTGCCAGGCAAATGGGTATTTCCAATCTGTAGGTACTGGAAACTGAACCCAGTACCTTGAGCATGCTAGCCAAACTCTCTCACTGAGCTACACCCTCCATCTCTGTGACCCATTTGACTAAGTTCCCCATAGTGAGCTAACTTTGCTTGACCTCCAAACCCAACCACAGGCTCTGCATACCTCCCATCTGGCCAGCTTACTTCTTGGAGTTTTGGGACTCTACTGCCTGAAGCTTCTGGAAGATCTCAGGAGGCAAGAATGGAGACAGCTTCCCTCCTTCGTCTGAGCACACTCGGCGGTGTCGGCCAGTAGGCGGTGCTGGAGCAGCCACCGGCACCACTGGCTTCAGGAGAGTCTTCCCTGCAAGCCATATCCACAGCCAGGCTCAGCCAGCCTCAGCCAGGCAGGGCCTGTCCCACCAAGCAAAGACTGGGGGTACCCAGGTCGGTCCCTCCTTTGGGCACCCACCAAGCTTGGCAGCTGTTGACTGGGCCCGCTCCAAGCACTGCCCAGCCAGCTTTAGCATCTTTGAGGTGTCAGGGGGCATCATTTCCCAGGCATCTGGGGCAGGGATAAAAAGACTGGTTACTCCCGGCCTCGCCATGAGTCAGGTCCTTGCCGAGACGAAAAGAAGGATGTGGAGAAGCTCGTCCTCCTGCCTTAACATGTCCATGATAACCGTCCACTCCTGTCTTCACACAGTGACTCCATCATCTGCTTGAGCATCCTCTGGCCCTGTGGCTCCCATCAGCCCCCAGCAAGGCTGGTTCACTCCAAATCCTTCACTCCTCCCTGGCATTGGTACAGGCCCCACCGTCTTCCCTACAGAGCATCCTGAACCTCTGTCCCTGTACCGGCCTCTCCCACAAAGCTCAGAGCCTCCATGAACTTCCTTTCACCCACCCAAGGTACACAGTCCTGCCCATATCCCTGTGCTGGGAACGCCCCTATTTTTGTGCAGCTCAGTCTTCCCTGCTCTAGGACCTATCCCCTTAATATCAAACTATGGCATCTTAGGCTCATGGACCACATTCTCCTAATGACCAGGCTGGAAGGACACAGGCGACCCCCAGGCTTGGGACCCTCTGAGGGACAGCAATGGCAAGGCTATTGCACCTTTAGTTGATTCCACTTCCTCCAGTAGCACCTGGGAGATGTAGTGGATGCTTCTCAGGTATTCCGTGTATGCCTCCTGTGTCCAGGGAAGAGAAATGGTAGAGCCTAGGCCAGCAGAAGGGAATGATTGCATCATACCTGCCCGGTGCCCTTGCAGGAACCACAGGAGCAGCAGTGCCTGCTCATTTCTCAGGGACATCCAGCCTGGTGGGCAGGGCAAGTACAGGCGGCAGAGACAGTAAACACAGTGTCCAGACTTGAAGGGAAAGATCAGAGCACTTCTTACAACTTCTGCACTGGGCAGTGACAGCAGAGACCACACAGGAGTCAATTTCTCCTCTCGATGCCTTTCTCAGATTCATTTAGTGGGCCACCGAGAAGCTGCCTCAACTCTTGTTTTTCACTCTGTGCACCAAGTTTCCTTCTTGTGTAACTCATGGACTATTCACTCCATGACATAAGAAAAGTATTTCCTGACAGGGAGTGAGGTTGCAAATCTCAGGCTTGTTTTCTGGTTTAGGTTAAGGGGAATTCCCCTCTGCCAAACCCCTAAGTTAAGGATTCGCTGTGCACACAGAAGCCTGGAACCTGGAACCCTGCATTCCTAGAATGTGACAGCTCTGTCTAGCTCCAGCAGTGTTAGGGCATCGGGAACCACAGCAGGTGTGCTGGCTTTGTTTTAGCCCAGCTGTAAAGTCTGTACCTTTGTGAAAAGCACGGTATGTATTTCGGGCAGGACTTCTGACTTGTGGGGGGAACCTACCACCCTAGAAAAGCAACTGGGAGGACAGGATGCTTTTTCAAGTGAACGCAGACTCCTCCTGGGCAGCCCGGGTGGCTCCGCCGGCTTTTCCACCTGCCCTGGGCTGGCCCTCGTCCGGCGGTTGTTGCCCTCTCCCGCCTGGCTTTCCTCGCAAGGGACCTCGGGGCGCGACAGTCGGCCTTTCACGATGCGACCCGATCCGGACGCAATCTGCTTGGGACCCCCGCGCGCGCGCTCACCGGCCTGCCCGTCCCGCGTCCCGCGTCTGCCTCGGAGCCGCCCTGAGCCCCTTCGCAGCCCACCTCGGGTCCGACGCTCTGACTCGGTGACCAGACGGGGAAACGAGGCCGGGGGTGGCTTCGAGACGGGAGTTTGGAGTCGTCCACCGGGCCCCCCAGCCCAGCCTCGGCCCAACCCGCTCTGTCTGCCCTGCTCACCCGCGGCCTGTTGCCGGTGTCCAGCTCTATGGCTCCGTTGGCCAGCTTCATAGCGCTCTGCAGCGGTTTCGCCGGGCCGTCCCCAGCCGCAGCAGCTGCCATTGCGCCGGGCGGGGGAGGTGGCGACGAGGGGCGGGGCGCAGCGGAACGCAGTGCGAGCGGGCTTGGGGAACCACCCGAGGCGCTGGGAGCACAGGGACGTGGACACACTTCCGGCGGGCGTACTTCCGGAGTACGCAGATCTGGGTCGGGGAGGTAGAAGCTACGCGGCGTGGGAGGCGGGGCCTGGGTCTTGTCTGTGGTTGCGGCTGGCCCTCTCCGCATCTAGGCTGGGAGACTGGCAAGCGGAACCTGCCACGCAGTTGCCTCGCGTGCCTCTCCACACTTGGGGTTGGCGTCCGCCGCCCCCTACCCCAGCCTTGCCACAGTAAGGGCGGAGAGGACCAGGCCGCCTCTCTCGCCGGCTTGTGGCGAGCTCTCAGCTCCCCGAGTCTGGCCGTCACGGGCGGCAGCCGCGGGCACGGTCACCCGCAGGCCGGAGAGGGCGCGCTCTCCGCCCCGCCCTCCCCTCCTCTCCTCTCGCTGCGCTCTGCGGTGTGCCGAGCTGCGGGGTCTAGACCCTGGGCGCGTAGTCACCCGGCGCCGAGCGGGGCCGAGTGGGTCGAGCTGAACCGAACCCCAATGGGTGGACACAACTGAGAGGGGCCGAGCGGAACCGAGCGGAACCGAGCGGAGCCGAGCGGGCAGATGAGACGGTGCCGAGAGGAACCGAGCAAGCAGACGAGCCAGGCCGAGTGGGGCCGAACGGAGCCGAGCGAGCTGAATCGAACACAGTCGAGCGGGGCCGAGCGGAACTGAGCGGACACAGCCGGGCGGAGCCGAGCTGCACGGAGAAGCTCTACGCCGGCTCTCGAGTCGGCCGGCGCCATGAAGCGGGACCGGCTAGGCCGCTTCCTGTCGCCAGGGCTGGCACGGCAGCGCGGGGGCGCGGGTAGCGGTCGTGTGCGGGGTCGCCCAGCCCGTGCCGACGGTGCGGAGACCTTGGCGGCCGCGGCGCGGCTCGCCTGGAGCTCGGTGCGGGCCTGTGGGGATCCCGTCGAGGATGGCGCGGACGAGGCAGGTGGGTCCGACCGGCATCCCTGGAGCCCGCGCCGTCGGCGCCGCGGTAACGCGCGACTGGGCCGCTCTGAGCCATACCGAGCCCCTCTGGCCACAGCCTTACCCAAATGCCGGTGTTCTTGTGTCCCGAGTTCGCTGGGGTTGAGCCGGAGCGGAAGGTAGACAGGTCTGGGGTCGGCCCTCTTTGTGAGTGCGCTCTTAAGATCGCTGCCCGATCTCTTTGGACCTATTTCTTGTGGGTTAAAACCAGCCCAAAAGGTGTGCTGAGAGCTGCGCAAGCTGTGTGTGTAAACAGCAGCCTGGGGCAATTAGCGCAGTGCCCTTCCCTTGCACTGTGTGACACTTTGCCGCTCACGAACTCCTTTTTCTGAGCGTTCTTGGTACTTCTCCTGGGGGCAGTAGAGAGGTGGCATGCACAGTTGGCAGACAGAAAACAGGGTGGGCAGCACAGCTGGATGCAACGCTTTCATTTCTGGCCTCACAAGGATGGCTGAGCTGAAATGGAGTCCACCATCGTGAAGGCACTTAAAGAGTTTTTTGGACGGTTTCTTAAATCAGCGGGCCTCCAAAAGCTGAATGTTGTGCTGAACCCAGATCCCAAGGCCTGACTTTGAGGGGACCAGGGTAGCCCCCGGAGGGCATTTCTCCTCCAGGTGAGGAGGCCACCTGGTTGGGGAGCATAGGCCTCAGGGTTTGTGCAGGCACAAACCACCCTAGACCTTGTCTGAGTGTCCTATGCTCGGTAACCTGGCTCACTTGCCAACTGTTGACATCTACTTTGCCCAGAAACAGGCCGGGCTCTTGCCATGGGGCACTGTCGCCTTTGCCACGGAAAGTTTTCCTCACGGAGTCTCCGAAGCATCTCTGACAGGCCATCTGGGAACAGCTCAGAGAAACCTTCCCCAGGAGAGCCTGTCTTCGTCAGGGACTTCCAGCACCTGCTGGGTGTGGCTGTGCACCAGGACCCATCCTTGTCCCAGTTTGTCTGCAAGAGCTGCCATGCCCAGTTCTACCAGTGCCACAGCCTTCTCAGGTCCTTCTTGCAGAGGGTCAACGTGTCCCCAACAGGCCAGAGGAAGTCTTGTGCAAAGTAAGCCTTTTTTGGATCATTCAGGAGACAGCACCCTGTGTGCTGGGTGTTGCTCTAGGGGCAGGGGGTCCTGTGGTAGGAACCTCAGGGTGGGGTGGATAGGCTGTACCCACTCTGCAGAAGCCAGCATCAGCACCCACGGTACTGCTGGCAGATGGGCATAGATGGAGGTGCTGGGGGGTGGCAAGGTTTGCTTTGGGTCCTCAGGCCTAGAGGCAACCTTAGGAGGGAAGGAGACAGGACTCCTGGCAGAGGGTTCCAGTGGAGATACCTAGGGAGGCTTGAGACCTCCAGAGGCCCATAGACAATAAGCTCTATGGGCCTTTGGTTCCTCCTTATAGCCACCCTGATCCTTTGCAGGGTCGGTGCTCAGCCCCCCATGGCAGCAGAGGAGGGAGTGTGTCTGGGTGAGTCTGGCCCTGGTGTGGGAGTTCTGGGGGTGGACTGTGAGCTGGCCAGCCCTGGGGCTGACTTCCTTGTTAACTCTTCTCAGTGGATCTCATCACCTCGACTCCTCGGTGCCTGCATGGCTTAGTGGGGTGGGTGCACGGACATGCAGCCAGCTGTGGGGCCCTGCCCAGCCTTCAGAGAACACTGTCCTCCGAGTACTGTGGCATCATCCAGGCAGTATGGGGCTGCGATCATGGCCATGACTACACAATGGATACCGATTCCAGCTGCAGAGCCCTCTTGCTGGACAATGCATTGGCAGTCAAATGGCCATGGGACAAGGAGACGGCACCATGGCTTATCCAAAACCGGGAGTCTGACCCTGTTGGGGCTGTCCCCCAGATCTCCCAGGGCAGAGGAACCATGGCTGGGGCTGAGACCAAGATTCTGCCCAGTGTGAATGTAGCCCCACCTTCAGATGGCAGCTTCGTGGGGCTCAGGCCAGGCCTACCACCTCAGCCAAGCCTCCCCCCAAGTGAGGCCCCAGGTAGGAGACACCTTTGGTCTGTACTACACCAGGATCCCCTATTTGTGAGTGGGGTGGGGTCTTCAACAAAGAAAGATTTGTCTTCACCACGCTGGGGATTGGCTGTGATGTGTGAGCACTGGGGATCCAGTACTTCCTCAGCCTTCAGATGTTCAAAGTACCTGAGGGCAGGGTGGGGCCTCCAGTTGATCCTGTCCTCTCCTCTGACCACAAACAGGTCCTTGCTTCAGTTTGTGCAAAGACACATATCTCTAAGGCCATGCGATGGCAGGAGGGGACTGAGGAGAGAGAAGAATGGGGCCCTTATCTGTTGGACATGGGGGACGAGAATGAGGGTGCTGCTTTGGACCAGCTGCAGGTCATGCCCTGGGCTTTGGCCAGCTGGCTGGTGACACTGGTGTGGGCCAGGGTGGAGCTCCTCTGACTGGCTGAGGGGAGACAAGGGTGGACTCCATCTGCATATTGTGGGGTGGGTGCAGCTGCTCATGGACATCATGTTAGAGGCCCAGACCTAGTGCCCTGCCTCCTCTGGCCTTCCATGTGCATCTGTCCCTGTCTCTGTCCTTGCAGATGCTTGCCTGGCCCATGTGCAGGCTCACTGTGGGGCCTGCACATATGCAGCTACCTGGGTGTTCAGCTAAACAGAGGTGCACAGATGAGATTCCTCAACTCCATCCGGGGATGGAGTCCTGTAGATTACTTACTTAGCTTTGTCAACCACGTGCATGAGATAGTTTGATAACAGTCACCTTAAAAATGTCTCAAAACATTCACATCAGCCCCTCAAGAATGATGGCCTGAGTCAGGAAGGGGTGAGGTTTACTGCTGCTGATTGTCCCAGGGTTCCTGCTCTGTGGTGTTACTTGTGTCTCTGCACATGGTGGTGGCACAGTGGGTTGGATACTTTGCAGGAGCCCGTGTGGGGGTTGGGCCAGGATGGTGTGGTGTTTGACTGACCTCTGGCACTCCTGTAAGGCAGGCTGTGGCATCAGACCAGGCCTACCTTGGTGGTGAGGCACTTGTGTGCTCTTTTTGGTAACAGGAGTCTGTTCTTTGTTTCTCAGGGCAATTGGGTGAGAAGCAGTTTCCGTCTTCAACTTCGGATGATCGGGTAAAAGACGAGTTCAGTGACCTTTCTGAGGGGTGAGAGAAGAGTGGGTTTAAATAGCCTAATATTTCTTCTTCAAAAACCAGACTCAGCCACCCTCAGGCCTGCTGGCCTCTGAGGTTGGGAGGAGAGGCTGCTCCTCGTCCTGACTGGGGCTTCCTGGGTCCTGAAGCGCCCCTCTGGTGCCACTGCAAGGGAGTACAGCCCAGCCAGAGCCCCGGGCTTGGGTCCTCTGTTGCTACCTGCTTGTCTCCTTGAAGGCCTTGTTTTTGTGTCCACTGCAGATATCTTTAGGACGAGGACACAAGGTTCTGGCCCTTGGTGGTGTAATGTTGGGACCTGAAGCAGACCTCACTCAGAAGGGAAGGGCAGCATCAGTCTGTTGGCTGTGGGACAAGAGCCATCAGGACTTGTGTTTGCCACCTTCTGCCTGCCCTATGGCCTTGGCAGGATGCAGCTGCACCCTTATTAGTGTGGGGGACCCAAGGGTGACTGCTAGCAGCCTCAGGCCTTCCTCTGTCCAGGCAGATGGTGGCCTGTTGGGGCCACTGTGGGCTTGCTAGCCTACTTCTGCTTGCTACCCAGCAGGGACCAAATAGCAATTCCTGTTTTATTTATTCCTTTATTTAGTACCAGGAATCGAACTCAGGATCTTGCACTTGCCAGTCAGGCACTGTGCTGCTGAGCTATATCCCCAGCCCACAATTACTGTTTTAGAGTGAAAGATCACAGATTTTTTTTCTTCACTTGGTGAATGTTGAAATGGTTGACAGGAACCTGCTACCAGCCCCATAGGTGCTTTCTTTCTGGTCCTGGTCCTGGTCCTGGTCCTATTCCTGTTGAGGCAGTGACATCAAAGTCCACCTGCCTGGAAGCCCACTTCCTCTGAGTTTCCACACCTACCTGGCCCCATAAAAAGCTCTTTCGTTTGGATCCTGTCTCTAGGCGAGCATGCCTTGGGCGGGGGGTGGTAACCAGCTTGTTCAGTTTTAGTGACTCTGGCTTGCACTTTTGTTAGGAAATGGGATTGGAGTTTCAAGGAAGTTGAGTTTTATAACACACTTTCAGGAGAAGTGAGATGGCTGTGAGAGCTGTGTGGTATCTCCAGACAGGAGTTCTGGTTGGGTCTACTGCCCAGTCCAGGCCAGCAGCCTCTGCTGAAAGTTCTCTCATCTTTTCTAGAGACTTCCTGAGTGAAGATGAACATGACAAGAAGCAAAATGCACAGTCTTCGGATGAGTCTTTTGAACCATACCCAGAAAAGAAGTAAGGGTGCTGCTCTGCCTGCCGCAGGCACACAGGGTTGGGTGGTACATCAGAGAAAAGCCTAAGGATTGGTACTAGGAGCTGAGCATGCGCAGTGGACCTCTGCATCCAGGTCTGCCAGTCTGACTCACTTCCGGTTGCTCCTTTGGTGCTACCTCAAAAGCCCACTGAGTGAGTGAGCTTCTGCGGGAGTCAAGTGGGTGAAGGGCAGAGCCATGTGGCCAGGTGAGAGTCCATGGATGGAGAAGTCCCTTGGGCTACATAGAGTCCGCTGTCGGCTCAGAGCTTGCACCTGGTTACCATGACATGGCAGGCAGCCTTGTTGACAAAACCTGGCCTTATTCCAGGAGAGTGCTGTGGTCCTCTGCCAGTGCTTTTCCCAGTGTCCCCCAGAGCCCCCTGCCCTAACCATTCTTCCCAGGGACCACTTTTAGCTCTGACTCACACCAAGTATTAAAGTCAGCCAGCTATGGTCTGCTTCCTTGTTACTTTGTGACTTTGCTTTGACCTTCCCTTTTCAGATTTCCTTTCCTCCAGTCAGATACAGGGTCCTGGCAAAGAGAGCTAGTTTTCATTTGTGTCCCTCTCAGCCCTGTGCCAGGAGGGCCCAGAATATGCCACAGCTGGGTGATGACTGAATTGGTCATCAGATGCTCCTGAGCATTTCATAGTCCAGGGAAATTCAGAGAGCAAGTGGGTCTGGGTACCACGCTTTCAACCATGAAAGCCTGATAATGGCGATTGAGAGCTGAGCTTGGCGTCCTTTACTCATGTACACACATTCTTCTGGAGAGGTAGAGAGGAGGAGACAGGGAGAGAGGAATGCAGGACCAAGCCAGAAGTGCTCTAGCTGGCCTCAGAGTGGACAGGATGCCAGCTGGGGGCCGAGCAGGAATGGCAAGTAGTGCCAGCTGAGGCCTGTTCCCAGGATGCAGGACTGGGTGCTGACTTGGGCTGCCATGAGGAGGTGACCACTGCAGGCTGAGTCTCGGTGCAGTCTGGAGTCTGCTTCTCCTGCTTGCTGCCAGCAGTCTAAAGTGACTAGGTGGTGGTACTGGCATCCAGAGGTTGGACTGGAGAAGGGGAAGTGGGTCCCCTTTCCAGGGACAGGCTGAGGGGGTACTCTGCTGAGCCCCTGCTGATGAGGCAGATGGTATACTCCGCTGCATTGCCCTCTGGCCCTTCTGGGATCTCAGGGATACAGATAGACATGAGCTTGCTCTTTTTTTTTTTTTTTTTTAAAGTATTGAACCTGGCAAATGCTGAGGTATGTCTTCATCGTCTTAAAATTTTGACACAGGATCTTTCTGAGTTTCTCAGGCTGGGCTAGAACTTGTAATCCTCCTGCCTTAGCCATCCAAGTAGCTGAGATTACAGACATGTACTTTGGGAACCTTTTAAGAGGCTTCTGTGAAAGGGTTATTTTACTGAAAACTGCGGCACCCTGCAGGAGGTAGGACAGAGTCATGAAGACAGGCCTTCAGTGACCGTGACGTACACTGAGCTGGAGGCTACTTGGTCCCTCAGTGCTATAGCGAGTCTCAGATGGGAACTTGCAAGGACAAGGTCCTGAGCAGCACCCCAGCCTGTGTCCTGGTCAGTCCACTTTTGCCAACTCCAGACAGAGTTCTGACAAACGGAGCTTTCCGTGATGTGCTGGTCTAAACACTGCTGCCAACCAAAGGTGAACACCCAGGCCTGTACCTTGAGGGAACAGGACAGCCAGGGGGTGGTGCATGTCACTGTTAAACACCCAGCACAGGACTGCAGGCTTCCTAGAGCCTCTTGCTCAAGAAGTGTGTGGTCTGGTGTGGAGAAGTTGGCTAGTCCCTGACAGAAGAGCCAGGCCAGGAAGGGACAGTGGACAGTTACTAGACAGGGAGAAGAGGAGTGGCCTGCATGTCACCCAAAAGGTTGTTCTTAGTACACTTTGAGGAGTATAACAGTTCCTTAAAACATTTGTTTTAAATTGCTTTAACTATCTTTAAGTGTACAGAAGTTCTTGGTCTTACCATTCTGTTTGCAGACATTTCATTACCCTAGTGACTCTACCTGCTAGTCAACAATTTCCTACTTCTCAGGCCCTGGCAGCCACTGATCTAGGTGGCCGTTCTAGGTGCCATAGCATTTGCCCTTTTACAGCTGGCTTCTTGGCACAGTGCCTTAGGGTTCATCAGTATTGCAGCATGTATCAGAATTTCTTTCCTTTTTGACTGAATACTGCTCTGTTGCATGGATATCCATTCCTTTGTGGTTTGGGATTGCCTCTGTGGCTCTCGTGAACATGATGGAATAGTGGTGTGCATATAGGAGTCCCTTTTTTACTCTCAGCCTCATGAGCTGCTAGGGTTACAGGAGAGTGCCACAGTGCCTGAGAGCAAGTCTTTTATCCTACTGTGGAGGATCAAATCCAGGGTCATTACAGGAGATACATCTACACCACCAACCTTTTAACTAGCATCCCTTGGAGTAAGTTTGAAAAACAGTTTGAGTTCTCCAACTTGGGATTTTCGTCTCAATGTGTGTTTCAGGCTGACCTTAAACTTGCAGTCTTCCTGCCGAAGTATCCTAAATCCTGGGATTACGGGCATATGCGCCACCACACATGCACATGTACACAAAAGCCATTTATTTTGGTGGTACTGGAGATTAAACCAGGGGCACTCTATCACTGAACTATATCCCCAGATTCCCACCCGTTTGAGACAGGGTCTTGCTGTGTAGTTCATTTTGGCTTTGAGATTGTTATTTAACCCAGGCTTTCCTCAAACTTGCAGTCTTTCTGCCTTAGCCTCCACAGTACTGGAATTACAGGCAGGTGATCACACAGGGCCATAGGCCATCGCTCTCTTTGAAACATGGTCACCCTACATTACTCAGGCTGGTCTCAAGTTCATCATCCCTATGCCTCAGCCTCCTGAGGAGTTGGCATTACAGCATGTGCCAACACAACTGGCTTAAAAAAGCTGTTTTAAATATTTTTGCAGGACTGGGCTCTGAACCCAGGGTCTCTGCGTGCTTGGCAAGCATTCCAGGTGCACTTGTTTCTCCTTTTGGACACTGAGACTTAAGAAATCTGTCAGTACCAGAAGGGAACTTCCTTGACAGCACAGGCACATGGAAACTGAGAGCAGACATCACACTCAGTGCTGAAGTACTGAAAGTGTTAAGGTCCGAACAGCACCAGGGTGCCACTTTCATCACTGTTTTTCCACATAGTAGTGGAGGTTCTTGACGACAGTGCAGCAACAAGGAAGCAGTAAAATAGATGATATGATTTTAGATGCAGAAAACCACAGATAAAAATAACAGGCCAGAATATGGCCCAGTGGGAGAGCACTTACCTAGCATAGGTCCTGGGTTCAGTCGCCAGCACACAAAAATTAAAAATTTAATGCTGTCACACAAATTACAGATCTCTTTTTTTGAACCATTTGTCATTGTATAGAAATATACAGATCTTTCGGGTTTTTTGTTTGTTTTTTGCACAGGGTCTCCCTATGTAGTTCAGGCTGTTCTCAAACTTGCAGTGACCCTCCTACCTCAGCCTCCCAAGTGTGGGGCTTACAGGCATGCACTACCACTATGTGTCTTTGTATCCTGCAACTTTGTTGAATCCTTCTGTGTGTACCACTGAGCTAGCCCCTAGCCTTCTGTTACTAACTTCTTCAGTGGCAGGACGGACGCCTGCAGCTATAGTGCAGCCTGGCTGGTCCGGTAGCTAGCAAGCTAGTACTGAGTTTCCATCCATGGTGACGGCTCTACCCTGGCTTCAGGAAAGTGATGCTTGCTTGTGGTTGGAGATGGTCTGGGAAAAGGCCAGGTCTAAAGCTCCCCCACTGTGCCATTTCCCACGGTATCTCCACATGACGTTTGGTGCTCAGAGCAGGGACACAGCTTTGGTCCTAGGCAGCCATGGAGGGGTGCCTGTGCGCACTGCAGTGCTGTGCCCACCCGCCTCCCTCCCACAGTGGCTGCTGTGGGGACAGTTGAGGCCCAGGCAGTTCTCATGGAGCTGAGAAGTCCTCCAGTGCTTGGAGTGGGGTGAACAAAGATGAGAGTCAACTGCTTGGAGATTGGAAATGTCACTGAACCTGGGTGCTTCTTTCCTGTTTTCAGGATCTCTGGGAAGAAGAGTGAAAGTAAAGACACCAAGAAGGCTGAAGAACCAAAAATGCGGAAGAAACCTGGGCCCAAGCCTGGATGGAAGAAAAAGCTCCGGTGTGAGAGGTGAGGGGGCTGCTGTGTGGGGCGGCCTGCATTTCAGGGTGGCACCTCCACATGTGCTTTCTCGCAGGGAGGAGCTACCCACCATCTACAAGTGTCCTTACCAGGGCTGCACAGCTGTGTACCGGGGGGCCGATGGCATGAAGGTGAGCAGTGGGCACCACACAGGCCAGCAGTGTGTGGGTTAGGGGTCCAGGACCAGTGCTGCCCGAGGACTCCTTTGCACCTTGGCTGATGGAGACTCAGCCACGGCCACAGCTGTCCGGGGGACGGGGAGCCAGTCTTCTGCTCTAGAGATGTTCCCTGTAGGCCCAGCAGTTTCTCAATGAAGCTTTGAGGAGCCATGGAGGCTGAGGTGGTCAGTGGTAAAGCACCTGCCCATCATGCATGAGTTCTGGGTTAGGTCACTAGGACTGCAGGGGAGTGGGGCTTGCCCTTCTGAGGGTGCCCAGCAGCCCCTGAGGAGGCAGGACTTGGTCCTCACACAGCAGCCAGCGTCTCCTGCCTGTCCCCCTGCAGAAGCACATCAAGGAGCATCATGAGGAGGTTCGGGAGAGGCCCTGTCCCCACCCTGGCTGCAACAAGGTGTTCATGATCGACCGCTACCTGCAGCGCCACGTGAAACTTATCCACACAGGTGCCTGCTCCTCAGGGAGTCCCCGAGGCCCAGCCACAGGGAACACCTGCTCCACACACCCACACCCTGTCCCAGGAGCAGGTGGACAGGCTGGAGGCTGTAGCTGGGCAGATAAGTTAGGGTGCTCCTAGGTCATGGGGAAGGGAGGCGTGTACTTGCACAGGTGTGTGGTGGGCAGACACCTTTCCTGGCGCAGTTTTTTCTGCAAGATGCAAAATTTCAGACTGGTAGAATTCCTGGTGCCTTTCCAGGTTTATTATGATTTTTAAAAATAGTTGGGCGTGGTGGCCCACACCTATAATCCCAGGAAGCTGAGAGACCCTGTCTCAAAAAAAAAAAAGAAAAAATCCTTTTCACACTATAAAAACTGATATGCATTGTAGAAATGGGGTCAGAGCCTTGCAGTCACCCTGCCATCCACCCTGGAGGGTTTGTTCGTCTAGCTTTCCTCTGCACATCTTTACCTGGGCCGTGTGTTCATCACAGTCCCACCTCAGTCGGGCCCAAGCCCAGGGACACACTGTTGCACCCTTGTGCTGTGTGCTTCGATCTAATAGCTGAGCTCTGTACACAACGTACTGCTGTGCATGTGATTCATTTCTGTTGCTGGATCATGTACCTGGGGGGTTTCCTAACGAAACCAGCTGTGGGCCGTTTTCCTGTCACCCGACACTCCAGTTATTTCTGAGTTTTTGTTCTTAGCATTCCTGCACGTGTTCTGATGCAAGAACTTCTCTAGGTCAGATGCTTACCAGGCCACAGTCAACTTGCTTTTTTCTTTTTTCAAGACAGGATTTCACTATGCAGTTCAGGCTGGCTCTACGAAGTGTAGCCCAGGCTGGTCTTGAACTCACAGCAATCCTCCTACCTCAGCCTTCCCAGTGCTGGGATTGCAGGCATGCACCACCACGCCTGGCTTAGCTTTCTAAAGAGGTGATACTACAGCCACAAAACCTGAGCATGGAAAGCTGCCACAGGTGTCGTGGGTTGGTGCTGAGGAGGGTCAAGGGACTGCTTTCCAACCAGTAGGCTGTCCAGCCCAGAGTGGCCAGAAAGTCGCTTTGAGGGTCAGTGATCTCTAAACCTTGCAATTCGGTTTCTGTCTCAGTTTTACCTTCCAATTTAAGCCACTGATGAAGAGCCAGCTATGTGACAATATTTTTAGGCTCTTTAGAAGTCTTTATTAATGAAATGCTTTTCATTAGTCTTTTATCTGTAATTGCTTGGGGCCAGGTCATAGACTGCTTCCTGACACTCGGTGTGAGACCACCACCCCTCCAGGGTGAGTGTGGTTGTTGGGTTCACTCCTTCTCTGTCCCCAGAGGTGCGTAACTACATCTGTGATGAGTGTGGCCAGACCTTCAAGCAGCGGAAGCACCTTCTTGTCCATCAGATGCGCCACTCAGGAGCCAAGCCACTGCAGTAAGTGTGGGCAGGGCTCCTCCAGAGGGCTGGGACACACAGGTGGCCTTCCTCACTGCCTCTGCCCCACAGGTGTGAAGTCTGTGGCTTCCAGTGCAGGCAGCGGGCATCCCTCAAGTACCACATGACCAAGCACAAGGCAGAGACTGAGCTAGACTTTGCCTGTGACCAGTGTGGCCGGCGGTTCGAGAAGGCACACAATCTCAACGTGCACATGTCCATGGTCCACCCTCTGACACAGACCCAAGACAAGGCCCTGCCCTTGGAGGCAGAGCCACCTCCTGGGCCCCCAAACCCTCCTGGGACCACAGAAGGCCAGGCGGTGAAGCCAGAGCCCACCTGAGGACTGCAGGTGGGGCAGCATGCAGGTCCAGCAGTGTGAACTCAGGTGGCACGTGGGCTCTGAAGATGGTTCCCTATTGCTTGCTCTTTGGAGCCTGGGCCACACTCACTTGGTGGTGCAGGTGGGTGTGGCATGTGCTCCATGTCGCCTTTCTGTCCTCTACTTTGGGACCAGCCGTTTCTTTTCCTACAACACTGGGCTACTTGGGGCCAGACAGATTATGAATAACTGATTCCTTTTCCCAATTAAATCTATCAAGGAGATTTGTAATCCACTTTGTAGTGCAGCAGGAGCAACTTGTGATGTTTGTAATAAATTATTTACAAAGGAGCCAGGCTGGTCCTGAGATGGGTCCAGTCAGAAGAGATGGGGTTCTGGGTACATGTCAGTCAAAGCCTGGTGCCTTTGCAGGAGGGCACTGGTCACTTCAGGGTCGCAGTCTGCACGGCCAGCCAGCAGCTGTGAGAGGGAAGACTGCTGCTCAGCCCCTTGGTCCCTGGGATAGCAAGGGAGCCCTGATGTGTGTGTCCCGGCCCAGGGGAGGGGTCTGGGTTACCTCCACTATGCCTGAGAAGCTCTTTTGTGGGCATCGGGGTATTAACTGCAGCAGGAAGAGACGTGCTTCTGTTACCAGTTCTACAGGGCTCCCCTAGGGAGAAGATCGCAGTCACAGGTCAGGGCCAGCACCTGCCTTCTCCGGCAGGAGCTGCCCTAGGCTGGGTGCTCACCTGTGGCCAAGGCTGGCCCTGCAGCTGTGGGCTTCTGCCAGTCGGGGCCGACACTGCAGTGGTCTCTCCTCCCACAAAGAGCTGGACCAGCTGGAGGTACATGTCAACAGCAACATGCAGGAAGCCCTCATCCCTGACAGTGGCAGCTTCATCAAAGTGGGGGAGGAGCCTAGGGACACAGACCATGTGACAAGGCCAGGAGCAGTTGGGACAGAAGATGCCCACTCGCTGGTGGGATAAGGCCAACAAGGACTGGCTGGCGCCACACAGATGCCCACCCCTCCAAGGGCATGCCATCCCCGGCCCATGCTTGGCTGCGTCCCTCACAGAGCAGCTGGCAGGTCATCACCTGTAGAAGGCAAATGGCAGCAGCCTCTTATGCTGATCAGGGGCCAAGCAGAGGAGGTGACCCAGGCCAGCATCTGCAACAGCAGGGATACTCAGAGGTCTGTACGGCAACAGCACAGGGATATGTCCCATGCTGACACCCGTTAGCTACTAGGAAGGTGGGGGTGATGTCCCACAGGAGGGTAGAGGCCAGGGTGGGCACACTGGACGCCTGCGCTGTGCGCCTGTGGACCTCCACGGGGTGAGCAGCAGCCCTGGGCCGCAGTGCTCCAGGGGGTTCTGCTGTGAGCAAGCAGGCACTGGGTGCTCCCCACTGAGCCACAGTCTATAAACTTAGCAGGATGAGTGTAAGAATCAAAATGAGAGGCAAGGAGGAGTCTCCCCCTTTCTGTGCTCCTGGGGATCCACACCAAGGCCTCATGTGGGCCTGGCGAGCTCTCCACACACTTCTCTACGTCAAGCTTCACGTGCCTTCTCACCTGCTTCAGCCAGCTGGAAAAGCCCAAGCCAGGGTAGCTTCCTCCTCTCCAGACACGCGAGGACCTCAGCACAGACCTCCAGGGCCTTCAGAGAGTCAGCTGTGGCCTGTGACCCACAGAAAAACAAGTCCTGTGTGTCTGTGTGTGACAGGACTGAACCCAGATGCTGACCTCAGCTCCCCAGTCCCTTTTAAATATTTGTTTTGAGACAAGCTCTTGCTTAGTTGCCCTGGCAGGACTGACACTTGTGACCCACCCGCCTCAGCCTCCCAGACTGCTGGGATTACAGGTGTGCATCACCATGTCCACTTGTTCAAAGTCTAAAAACTGGTGACAACCTATGGAAGGTGTCACACTGTGCTCTGGATGGAGAGGAACCTGGATGGACCAGGTTCCTGAGGTGTACACCCAGGTCACTGCACCAAGCTCTGAAATACGACCTCAGAAAGGAGCTGAGCAGCAGACACATCCTCTTGTGAGGCCTGGCACCAGGTCCAGCAGCCTGACCTGCCAGGTGGGGAGCAAGGGTCACCTTGACCAAAGCGTCTGACTTACGCTTGGGAACAGGTGCGATGACAGCATGCTGAGCAAGGAGAAGAAAAAGAGGGGAGCCAAGAGCTGTAGAGGAAATATGCAATTACTGCACGAAGTCCCCACTCCCAGTGCCAGTCCCAGTAAGCCCAGCCCATCTTTGGGAGCTGCCACCCCAGGCTGCTTGGTGAGGGAGTCTTTCTGAAGGAGATGACAAGCCTGGCCACCTGTGAAGATAGCACAAGAACACATGGTGTGGGCTTGGGTGGCCTAAGGCTTCTTGCTGAAACCGTAAGCCCAGACACCTCACACCAGGCCTGGCCAGAGCCACAGAAACTGCTGTTAATCAAAGCACACAGGCAGCCTGACCATGACCACAGATGGATCCGTCCCAGGGTGTATTTGAAGGGCAGACCCTTGGCTCTGGGTTGATGTGTTAACTGGGCTGACACATGGACCCTGTGTCCAGCAGTCGGGGTCACCCCCAGCTTGCTTTGCGTTCACTGGTTCCATGTCTGTTCTCTGCCCTTCCCTCAGGAAGTCCTTGCCTTCTGCACCTGTTGCCCTGGGCCCCTCACAGAGGACTTGGGGGCTGTGCAGTGGGGCTCCTGAGGGTCAGGGCACAGGCTGGGGTCCCTGCCCAGGGTGGGAGTAGCCCCTTCCTCATGCCCACACAGGTCCGTATGTGCTGCCTCACAGCATGAGCTCCAGTGCTGAGTGGCCTTGGTGTGCAGGACAGGGCCCTGTCCGTGCACCACCAGCTGGTGAAGAGCTCAGCAGACCACTTAAGAGAGAAACATACCAGAACACCTGAGCCCTACTCAAACTATAAACTCAGTTTTACTTCCAAATTAAGTGATAAGAACACTAAACCTCATGTCTGCTCTTGGAGATGCACTAGTTAAAAAAAAAAAAAAAAAAACCTGGCTTGCTAAGGAAAGAATGCACGCGCGGGGCATGCCTTGCCTCCTCTCTCACACAGTCCAGCTTCTTCAGCAGTCTTCCTGCATCACTCTTCCTGACTCGTTGGACTGCAAAGTGCAGTGCGGCAGCAGAGACCCAGGCTGGGGTAGGGGCAGGAGAAGTCGCATCTGGGGAGAGGAAGCTGGGACACAAGAGCACATCACTGGAGAGCCTCACAGGCACATCAGAGGAACTGACTCTAGTCCACTGCCTGCCACTGGCCTGCACACTTCTGCACTGGAAGCAGGAGGCTGTCCTTCCAGCAGAGGGCACGGAGAGGCCTCCTCAAGAGCCCTGACTCAGCAGGACTTGGCAGGCAGCGTGACATCCTGCATCGAGGCAGGGCCTGCCCTGGCCACCTCGCTAGGGGGACATGGACTGGGTCAGGTATAGGAGACAGGATAAAGTGGATGCAGCTCTTCTGCGTGTGGTGCCCCATTTCCAGCAGGGTAACAGCTGGGTAAAATACTAACGAAATAAATTTCAAGGATTTAAGAAACTAAGCAATCTGATCTGTCTCTATAGTTAGGATTGTCAAGCAAGGTCTGCCCATGTTCCCCTTCTGTTTGCTGAGAAGGTTTTAGGCACCCCTGACTCCTGGGGAGTCCCAGAGGCATCAGGGATTGAAACCAATCACCAAGGAAGGCGTTCTGGTGAAGGTCAAACAGCACTACGGGCAACTACCAGTGTCTTTACAGGTAGGTTCTGAGGACTGGTACCCTGACGGTGATGGCGCCTGTCCTGGGCCCTCGGGCTACACAGGAGACCAGGATCAGCTGCGCTGGAGTAAGAACTCCTGAAATCAGTCTGTACCAGCATTCCTGAGCCGCTATCCAGACAGAGCCTGTCAGCTCAGTCCTCGCCTGTACACAGATCTGAGGCTAGAACCCCAGACACCCATGTAAACAGACCAGCCCCAGGAGAGCCTGAGCTGCTGAGTTCCCTGTGTCCAGCACTTACCTGTGGGCAAACTGGTGCGCCTCCTGCAATCTCTGCAGTTCGTGGGGCAGCCCACCCTGGCCAAACTTTTGCCAACGACTGCACAGCATTGGCTCCAGACTTGACCACCACGACTTGTAGAAGAGAAAAGTCACTGAGAAATGTGTTAGGGTGGCTGTACTTGGACCCAACTCCAGCTCCCAAGACCAGGAAGGCCTCAGTGAGAAGCCACCCATGGCCAACACAGCAAAGCCCACCACCAGCAAGCCAGGGATCTCCCAAAGCTTATGTTGCACCACTTTTTAGCCATCAGTGTCTTCTTGACCTCATTTGAGCCTCAAAACAGTTCCATGGGGTATTCTATTCCCTGGGACAGGAAGGGCCCTATCTGATATGACACCCTGTGGTTAACCTGCCTGGTCTCTGCATATACCCCATACCCTGTGGTGAGCCCCCCCAGGTGCCATGCACATACCACGAAGAGCTGGTGTCTTAAACACAGCCTTGGCTCCACTAGGGAGCCACCCAGTAGGTGAGAGGAAGCCAGTACCCACTGGACCTGGCCACCTCCCCTCACAGGAGGCCCCTGGATGCCTAGCTGCGAGGCAGTAGGAGGGCAGGGAATTGGGGCCTGTCCCAGAGGTGGACAGACAGCACACAAAGACATGTGGCTGCTCCCTGGGGAAGTGAGGCCCCAGCCATGTAGTCCTCAGTACAACAGGCTGTGACAGCAAGGTCCATGGGCTCTGTGCTATTTGCAATGACGACAGAGACTGAGGGAGATGAAAATGTGAGTGGAAGACAAGGCCTCACTAGAACACACATTCTAGCTGCCCCATGTCTTCTACACAGACAAGGGAGTGCAGAATGGCCACCAGCCCCACTCATGGAGTCCACCCAGACAGCCAGGCCTACCAGTGCTGAGGTCACCATCAGAGGGCATCTGGCCTGGCACTTGGTCAGGGTGAGGTTGGCAGTCAGTGAGGGGTCCAGGCTGCGCCAGCAGGCATTCAGGAGCCCCTGTGGCAGGGAACATGCCAGATGCCTACACAGCTGGGTTTCATCCCACAGGGCTCTGGGGAGACCCATAGGATGCCAGAGAAACGTTACCCTAAAGAAGTGGACGGTGATGTCATGGGTCAGGCTCAGGGCGCCACCATGACTGCAGACATTTCTCTGTGAAGCAAATCAACAAGGCTATAAGGGAACACCTGGCAGGGTGACAGTGAGGCCAGTGGCAGTGTATTTGAGGGCTCCCAAGGCACCTGGCCTCCAGCCCGACCAGTGCTGCTGAGCCCATGGCCTCCCTGCCCATCCCACTGGCCCCCACAGACAGGGCTGCAGGCGGCCAGGGAGGACAGCTGTTGTCTCATCCACCTCTGCTAATCAGGCACTGAGCTTCTCACCTGAGCACTTGAACTACCCATTCTGAGCGTTAAGGGAAAGAATGTAAAGAGTAGGGTGAATTTTCAAGGCTCTCACTGATCTCATTTCCTCTGCATTCTTGCCAACTTCTCAGTGCTGCTTGCACAGCTGGAGTGCAGCCTGAGCTTCAGCTTTAGTCATACTTGGTTTTTTGGTGGTGGTGCTATTGAAAATTTGCAGGGCCTTCAGGTTGAGCTACAACCCCAGCTCCTTTTTATTTTATATTTGAGTCTTGCTAAATCGCTCAAACTGGGCTCAAACTTGAGATCCTTAGAGTGCTGAGATTACAGGCATACCCCAACCATGTCCTGCTATACTTGTAAATTTTTAAAACAGGAAAAAGTTCTCTATGTGCAGAAACTGCTTCCCTGAGAGTGCAGGAAGCTGTGACACACTCATCCCTGACGGTGAAGATGGGGGCAGTGCCTTTTCTTTGGCTGATTAAGGTCATAGTGCAGGTTACACTGGCAGTGTCTACAATGAAACAAAGCAGGGATATCTGGTGGGCTGCCAGGTGGGTGGCAGGTGAAATATATCAGAACTGGAAAGAAAGCAGTGGGTGGCAAGCAAAATGCCCCAAGTCCAAAGCATTCCGTGGAGGTGCAGGCGCTGGAGAAAGCCATCTCAGCCCAGTGCTGTGACTTGCCAGCACCCTGGCTGGGCTGTGGGCAGAGGACTCTTTGCATATACTCTTAGCCCTCAGCTCTCTGGGCATCGTCCCCCAGGGCTTCCTTTCCCCAGCCCACATTCAAACCTGAGGGGTGCCCCCCCAGCCCCATGGCTACCCGCACAGCACCCACCAACTCTGAGTTGACCAGGTAGAAGAATTCCTCACAGCTGGGTGTGGCAGGCTCCTCAGCCTGCAGGTTGCCAAGGAGAACAGAGGGAGGCAGGCGGAGGAGCAGCCTGAGAAGGAAGGCCATAGCAGCAGTGAGGGCAAAGCACACCCCTCACACTTTCCCCAGCTCTCCGAGACCCTCGATTCTCTCAGAACCACTGCCCTGGCCCAGGTCTTTTCCAAGTCATGTGGAGGCTGCCACAGGGACTCCAAGTGAGCTCCCCAATGTGCCTGGCAATGAGCCAGTGGCTAGGAAGAGGCCCCACAGCCCAAGAAAGCCTTCCCTGCACCAGTAGATCCAGTTGTCTCACGCTCAAAAAAAGGGCAGCGGTGTGCATACCGCACACCTTTGAGCAGTTTTCTGGATTTTGACCTCAGCTCCTTACGATACATCCTTCAACAGAAGGACTGCTGAGGACAAATCGGAGAGCCTGAACCCAGAGTGCCTTTCTCACCTCCAAGCCTGCTCTCATTGGGACCTCAAGGAGACAAGCACCCAGGGTTGGGTGGGGGACAGGAAAGAAATCAAGAAAAGATGAACTCTAGAACAAGTCACTGGGTATAGCTTCAGCAGGCCTGTGACCCACTATGTTATAGTGTGCCTAGATGTCCCCCCAAAGTCTCATGCACTTTTTTTTTTTTTTGTACCAGGGATCGAACTCACAACCTTGCGTCTGCCAGGCAGGCGCTTACGCCACTGAACTAAATCCCTGCCCCAAAGTCGGGCATGGTGGCGCACGCCTTTAATCCCAGCACTCGGGAGGCTGAGGTAGGAGGAGCGTTGTGAGTTCGAGGCCGGCTTGGGGTACAACGTGAGCGCAAGGCTGGCCTGAGCTACACAGTGCGACCCTGCCTCAAAAAACCAGGGCCGGGAGTTTGGCTCAGTGACTTAAGTGCCTGTCTGCCAGGCATGAGGTTGTGAGTTCAATTCCCGGTGCCGCAAAAAAAAAAAAAAAAAAAAAAAAAAAAAAAAAAAAATCCCCGCCCCGCTCATGCACTTTTAATTGGACTTTTTTTGGAGGAAGCTAAATCTAGTTTGTGATCCATGGCTCAGTGCTGGGATTAAGGGTGCTGAGTTTCAAAGTGGATGACTGCTGGATCAGTCCACTGACTGGACTGGCACTGCCCTAATTCTGGTAGACAGAATATAATGTAAGGCCAGAAAGAGGCTTGACACCCTCCCTTGTTCCCACTGCTGTCTTCTGCTGCCATGAACTCTCTCCTCTGGAAAGCCCCTCTGCCACGCGACCCTGCTTTGGACCCAATCAATTATGGACTGAAACCACCACAAACTGTGAGATAAATAAATCTTTCCTTCTTTAACTCTGGGTGTCAGGTATTTTGTCTCAGCAACAAAAAGTTAACAACATACCGTTTGCACGTGAGGAGCTCCTGCTCTCTCCAGAGGCTGGCGGCCACACCCTTCCCACTTGCCAGGGCCTTAAGCCGTCTGTGGAATACCCCAAAGATAAAGTGTCCCTGAGAGACAGGACAGCTGAGTTCAAGGTCAGCAGCCATCTCCTGGAACAGAGCAAAGCCAGGTGGTTACAAGCCTTTTTCTGGTTTCTAGTATGTCTCTCGTCCCCAAGAACTAATGCAGAAAGTCCTCAGGGCTTAAGATTGGCCACAGTCAGAAACCCCAAGAGATGGTTTTGGGAGAAAGGCCACCATGGGAACTGTGCATGACAACTGTTCTGCTCAGAAATCATTTTAAATTGTAAAAATAATAGAACAGTGCAAAGAACACTGTTACCCAGATTCCAGTAGCGCAACATTTCATGCCATCTGTCGCTTGGTGCCCCTGTGTACACAGGTGTGTGTGTGTGTATGTGCGTGCACACGTGTGCACGCGCGGAGAATGCAGAGATAAATCAGCACACATGCTCTGGACCCTACCACTGTGGGCACTGCCTTAGGCTTCGGTCTGGGGGCATCAGCATGGCACAGCCACCTTGTGTGTGGCCAGAGCTGGGTGGGTGTTCAGTGTCACCCTTGTGCACCCCTTTCACCCTGGAACACTTCCACAAACTGTTTTTCATTACACCAACATTCTTCAAGAAAATGAGACTTTTAAATGCCAAAGCAGGGGACTTCTGGGAAGATGGTAGAGTGGTAAGCAGCAGAGAAAGAGCCTCGCTGAGATTTGCTGTCCAGACACTGGGATATAGCAACGTAAGAAAGAGAAGAAGGAAAGTGGTCCCCTGGATCCAGGAGGGATGTGAAGTGAGAACTGAAGCCCATGAGGAAAGAAATTTCAATGCAGAAAGAGGTAGTGGGCAGCGCCCTCTTCCTGTGCTGGGACTCACTGTGTGGGAGGAACAGTTCAAACCTGTGGACACACAGTGACTGCTGACAACCCCATAGGCCTCCGCAGAGAAACGCAGCAATGGAAGGAAACAGTGGATGTGGAGGACCACACTGGCTGGTTGTGAATGTTGCAGGACTGGACTTCCCTCAGGAGACAGTAATCAGCTGGGAGCCATCTTAGAGAGGGACCAACTGAACTCAAGAATTCAGAACTGCTGGGTCCACCTAGCAGCTCTCAGCTGAGTTCAAGCCTGAAAAAGGTACGTTGACTGCTGTAGGCTGCATAGGTCTGGTCCCAGCCTCATGGCCAGAAGCCCACCTGAACTTCAGGGGAAATAAAGGTGCAGACTCACTGAGATCATCCACAACCCTACCAGAAAGCTACTGCTGGACTGCTGGTATAAATCGACACAGATCTGGACTTTCTCCACATGCTGTCTACCAGTGACGACAGAAACAAGCCCAGAAATTCACTTTTGTTTTCTTTTCCTGTTTTTTTTCCCTTTATTGTTTTATCTAGTTTTCATATGAAGTGAACATGATTTCTAGTTTTTTTGTGGTTGTCGTTCTGTTCTGTTTTTCCTTTTATTTCTTCTTTCTCTTTTCCTCCTGTCTTCTGTACCAGTTTCCCAAAGTTTGTATGATCCTCCTTTGTCCTCCAGCCTTGCTTTTAATCTCTTCTTCTTCTATTTCTCTTATTTTTCACCTCTATTCTGTTTTAAATGTTCTCCCAAAGGGTAAAATTGGCACTTTGAGGTCTTATTTATTGCATACAATTTTCTGGTTTGTTTTAGATTTTGTTATATAACCACAAATCTAGTTCATACAGTAAAAGATAGCAAATTAATGGTTACCTAACTGTCATTTTCAAGGCTGTGTTTGATGCTGTTATCATTGCTAACTGTACCACTTTAGCCAAAGTGATACAACTGTTCCAACCAGCTGTTCTTCCTGGTGTACCAAGACTGAGATTGCCTAAGGGTCAGTGCAGAAGAACCAGGTGCTGAGCCAAGCAGGCAGCAGCATCTCATCCCCAATAAACTGAAGAGGTGGGGTCCTGCAACAGACTCAAAAGCAAAAACCAGTTACACCTGGGAGACACCTCTGAGAAGTAGTCATTTCCTAAGGGTTCTAAACACTAGCAATAAAGCAATTCACCATAGGCAATTTACAACCATCAACCCAGGAATTAAATTCGGAAGAAAAAAAAAACAAAGAAAGAAAAGAAGAAAATGAGAAGACACTTAAACATGCTGCAACCCTAGATTTCCAGTTCACCAAAGGCAAACCCAGGGGGCAATGCAGTGGGACACTCTGAAAGCCTCCCACCTGGTCTCTCTGAAGTAGTAACAGTGAAAGTAACAAAGCAGATGAATGAGGCTCTAGAAGAAAATCAATTCAGAAATAATTTCTCAGATAACCACAGAGATGGTGACTACAATGGAAAACATGCTGAGTGACTCTAGAGCAGATTCAGATACAAAAAACAGAGGAGCTTAGGAAAATGATGGAAACTATGAATGCCCAACATAGGAAAGAAATGGAATTCATAAGGGATTCAAGCAGATACCCAGGAGACTAAAAATCCCATTGAATGTATCCACAGTAGAATAAACCAATGTGAGAAGAAAATCTCAGATGTAGAAGACAGGCTTGCAGCTAGCGATCATGAAAAGAAAAATTTCTTAAAAATAGCAAGGGACCATGAGAAATCAGTCCAGCAGCTGATAGATGATGCAAACAAGAATAACTTAGATTGACTGGAGTCAATGAAAAAGTAGGAAACAGCACAAATGATATAAAAAACATGTTCATAGACATCACAGCAGAAAACTTTGCTGGCAGGGAAAAAGAATTTGACTTACAGACAAGTGAAACACACAGAACTCAAATTAGTCATGATCAAAAATCTATAGCAAGGCATATCATAGTCAAGATTTCAGAAATCCAAAACAAGAGTACACTTTTTTTTTTTTTTTTTTTTTTGCGGCACTGGGGATCAAACTCGCAGCCTCGTGCCTGCCAGACAGGCACTTAAGCCACTGAGCCAAACTCCGAGCCCTAGTTTTTTGAGGCAGGGTCGCACTATGTAGCTCAGGCCGGCCTTACACTCGAGTTGTAGTTCAAACCAGCCTCGAACTCACAACACTCCACCTACCTCAGCCTCCCGAGTGCTGGGATTAAAGGCGTGCGCCACCACACCCAGCAACAAGAGTAGACTATTAAAACCTGTTAGAGGGAAAAAAAATTACCTGTTATGGTTTGGGTTTGGATGTTCCCCCAAAGGCTCATGCAATCAGGGCGGGGCAGGCCCTTCAGAAGCAGCTGAATCTAACGTTTGTGACTGGTTCATTGTCTGGTGCTGGAATTGGCAGTGTGAGTGCTGCACCCATGCAGGGACAGATACCTGGCATACAATATAAGGGAGGGAAAGAGGCTTGCTCCTCCCTTTTTGTCCCTTGTGCTCTGGTCACTTCTGGTATCTGACACAGCCACGATGAACAGCTGACCCTCAGCCATGCCACCCTGCCTTGGAGCCAGCTGAGTATGGACTGAAACCTCCAAGAACTGTAAACTAAATAAATCTTTCCTTCCTTCATTTTGGGTGTCAGGTGTTTTGTCTCGGCAATGAGAGAAAAGTAACTAAAATATCACCTATAAGGCAAAGCCCATCATAATCACTGCTGACTTCTCAACACAAACACTCAAGTCAAGCAGAGCTTGGAGTGAAGTACTTCAAGCCCAACCTCCAAACCAGATTGATGTACCCCACAAAACTATCTTTCAAAATTGATGGGGAAATAAGACACTTCCATGACAAAGAACATCTTAAGAAAGTCATGAGCCAGGCATGGTGGTGCATGCCTTTAATCCCAGCATCTGGGAGGCTGAGGTAGGAGGAGCGTTGTGAGTTTGAGGCAGGCTTGGGCTATAACTCGAGCACAAGGCCAGCCTGAGCTATGCAGTGCAACCCTGCCTCAAAAAACTAGGGCTGGGCGTTTGGCTCAGTGACTTAAGCGCCTGTCTGGCAGGCGTTGAGGCTGTGACTTCGATCCCTGGTGCCGCAAAAAAAAAAAAAAAAAAAAGAAATTCATGAACACCAGACCTGCATTCCAAAATGTTCTGAAGGCATTCTAGAAAGAGATAACAAGGACTACAATTCCATGAACTGCAACAGAATGAATCCACCAGGCAAGGCAAATAATTAAACAGAGAGGGGAAAAAAAGGGAGCGAACAACAGGAAATAACATGACAATGATAAGTCAATATATATCAGTTATCACCACCAATGTTAATGGTCTCAATTCACCAATCCAAAGACACAAACTGGCACCAGGCGTGGTGGCACACACCTATAATAGCAGCACTTGGGAAGCTGAGGCAGAAGGATTGCTGCGAATTTGAGTTCAAGATCAGCCTGAACTGCATAGTGAAACCTTGTCTCAAAGACAGGGGAAAAAAAAACCCAGAACTACTCAAGAAGCAAGATCCAACAATATGCTGCATACAAGAAACACAGTTAATTCAAAAAGAAATTCAGCCAGGTATTGTGGCACACACCTGTAATCCCAGCATTTGGGAGGCTGAGGCAGGAGGAGAGTTATGAATTCGAGGACAGCCTGGGCTACATAGTGAACTCAAGGCCAGCCTGAACTACACAGTGAGACCCTGTATCAAAAAAAAAAAAAAAAAAAAAAAAAAAAAAAAAAAAAAAAAAAAAAAAAAAAAAAAAAAAAAAAAAAAAAAAAAAAAAAAAAAAAAAAAAAAAAAAAAAAAAAAAAAAAAAAAAAAAAAAAAAAAAAAAAAGAAAGAAAGAAATTCATAGGCTGAAAATCAAAGGATAGAAAACAATACTCTGTGACAGGAACACAGAAAAAAGAAGCAGGGGTAGCTTTTCTATTTGCAGGCAATGTAGATTTCAAGCCAAGAGTGATTAAGAGAGACAAAGAAGGTCACTACATCCTTATAAAGGGAACAATCCAAGAGGAAGAGAATAACAATCATAAGTACATATGCACTAAATACTGATTCACCCAACTACAGAAAACAAATATTAACAGACACGAAAAATCAAATAAACACTAACACAATTGTATTGGGGGCTCTCAATACCCCACTGTCACAAATGGACAGATCAACTAGACAAAAAATCAACAAAGAATTATCAGAACTGAACCAAACTAAATTAGGGAGTCTGAATTTTTGGGTTCTTTATATGTTCTTGACAGTAATCCTTTGAGCAACAGCGAAAAATTTTTTCCCATACTGTGGGTTGTCTTTTCACTCTGTTGGTGGTTTCTCTTGCTGTATAAAAGCTTTTTAATAAGATGAGATCCCAGTTGTTGATTCTTGGTGGTAGTTCCTTAGAGTTTGAGGTTTTATTATAAAGTCTTTGCTTACACTCACGTCTTCAAGAGTTCTACATATTCTATCTTCCAGCAGATTTAATGTTTCTGTTTTAATATTTAGGTCTTTGATCCATTTAAATTTTAGTTTAGTGCACAGTGAAAGATGTGGGTCTAACTTAAACTTCGGCATGTGCAAAGTCACCATTGATTAAAGAGGCCATCTTCCAGTGAATGTGTTCAGCACCTTTATCAAACAGAAGATGGCTAAGTGTGTTTGAAGTTGTTTCTATATATCCTAATCTGTTCCATTCACCCTCAGGTCTGTTTTTGTTTTGTTTTGCCAGCACCATGCTGTTTTTATCACAGCAGTCTTATTATATAATTTCAAGTCTGGGACTGTGATGCCCCACTACCTTACCTTCATTGCTCAAAATTGCCTTTTTCTCTACAACACCCTCCTTCACCTCAGTCTCCTCAGCAGCTGGGATTACACATGTGAACTACTGTGCCTAGCTCAGTTCCAGCTTTAACCCTGATTCATGAAGTTCGACAACTGAGCTGATGAGAAAACAGGCCTGGGGCCCTCTGTCTTCATCCAGTCTTTTTTTTTTTTTTTTTTTTTT
>RJWM01005192.1:0-93872 GCA_004363535.1 Dasyprocta punctata | reverse complement strand
GAAGCCCAGCAGCAAAATCTAACCCACAGATACACAGACAAAGCAAATGTCATTACCATAAGGAGCCACAAAACAAAAAAAGAAAAAAGTAATTTCTCCCACAGGCAAGAAGTACAATATAGATATACTAAGAGTAAGATTAAACAGTAAGTATCTAGATGTTTAATTGACTAAACTAATCTGAAAAATCAAAAGCAAGAGAAAATTATAGTTCTTTACTTCTTTTCCATATTTAGGGAAATTCACAACCCAGAGATCAAAGATAAAGAGGACTGGTTCACTTCAAATAAGAGCCCTGAAATACAGATGCAAGAATATCTGGCAAATAGTCTATTAAGACTGTATGAAATGATTACATATTCACTGGGGCACTCATTATCTTTCAAGAGTTGTCAGATTTAGGGTTTAGGTGACAGTGATATTAATGATCTCAAATATGATCATAGCTCATTGGTTTGAGTAAGGTAATAAAATTCAGGCAATAAATGGAGTCCATGACCAAGTCTAATTCACAGTAACTTCTTCTGTACCTACTATATAGTGATTTCTTCAGAACTCAGCTGAAACACTGGGATAAATACACTTAGACTTTTTATTTATTTACCTGTCAGAAGGAAATTTCAAAGAAAAATTTCAGTGTCTTTCTATTCATCCTCAAGTTTAAGATAGTAAATCAGAATGAATGCCACATCTCAGGAAGAATTTCAGGAATTAGTGACAAATTTAGTCTTTGAGGAATCAGAGGAAATTGTTGTAACCTTATTTCTATTCTCTTTACATGCATGACCCTTTAACAAGACAGTTGGACTATATTACATAATAGCAGATTTCTATGAACACAGATATATCAAATAAGCAACTTGGTTGAATGCGTTTCTGGAACAGCAAAACTTATATGCTGATATTTAAATGTCATATTCATATAGAAAATCAATTTTCTCCAATCTTCATGAATAAAAAATACCAGAACTAAAACATTTCTGTGAGAGAATGGAACAAATATTCATTCATGTTTCATAACAGGACTATGATAAAGCTCTTACTCTGATCACATTACATTTTTCTGAGTCTTGGACTTTTCTTTATAATTCTGTAGAACTTCACACATTCACCATATTGGCTTCATCATACTAATTGTACCTGATGATTAACAGAAATTACGTATGCTCCAGCAGTAAACAAACCTCATGATTACAGGCCCGCAACATCAATGAATACTATTTTCTAAAATAAAGAAAAAAGGAGTTGGTTTTTACACATCCTGTCACTAAGCATCAAAGAGCTTAATGGGTTCTTGGAAGTACTTTTCTAGAATGAGGCAAACTGCCCCACTACACCGGTCAAATAACTCTTGAATTCAGTGGTGTGAAAATTATCTAGGTTGAACTACATCGCATTTATTTTAGGTCATGCCACATACAGAAAAGAAAAGGCCTATGTACTCTCTACAAAACAAATTATTATGTGTTATGGATCTCAGCAGAAAAAGCCTGACTATCCATGGAACACCTATTGACTAGGCAAATGGAGATTTCCACCAAAGATATCAGACATCTGTTACATAGTTTGTTTTCTTGAAATGATGCACTCAAGCTTGGACTTTTGTGGACACAGAGAAAATAATAATTTATGAGATGAAATGTAAATGATTTCACTTATTCCCTAGTGATTTAATGACATTACATGTGAAAATTCTTTTCTGGATATGATTTTGGTAAAAAAAAAAAATTAACTTCTGGCTCTTTGATGCCACTACTGAATGGAAAAAGGATTTTCTTTAATATTACTCAATAAAAAGTATTAAAAGTGTAACCTTTGTATGTGGGAAGTAGAATACCCTTATCTTCCAAGATTACTAAATCCAGGGTCTAAAGTGACAGTGATATAAAAGGCCTGAAATATAAGTATAGCTCTTTGGATTGATTGAGATATTATAAAAATCTTACTGTTCACCAGAGCAGGCAGCCATAAGTAGCATGTGGGCAGACATGATCTGCTTTTATAACTGGAGACTTTTGAGTCACAGTTGGTTGGACTGGTTACTTTGGAGATGGCAAAGGATGAGATTTGGACATCAAACATGAGCAGGATTGGGATGTAAGAACTTCACAGATAGAAGCATGTCAACGGATCATAGGTGTGGGCACACAAGCAGAATTCACATCTCACATTAAAATCTCCTTAAGAAAAATTTTACCAATGGGAAGTTATTGCCAACAAAATAGGGGGATTCCTTTTAATGATATTAGACAGAATTCATTATAAGCTACCCCAGTGCTTAAGTAATGGGCTAATGAATGAAATAGCCCAAGAACAAGATTTTCTTTTCACTGTCACATCTGGAGACTGGCACTCCTGCAGAGGCAACCTGATAATACCCAAGATGAACAGGAAGCATTTAACAGAAAAGAATCAAGTGATGAGACCAATCAGTCACATTGTCTGCTGTGACACTGAACTTGTCCAAACTTTTGAGGGACAACATTCCATCCTTATAAAAATTGGCAAGTGTCCCAGATTTGGTTTTACTTTTCTGACTCAGTAACTTTACAGGTATCATCATCCATGTGTTAGTGTAATGTCAAATCCATTCCATGGCATGGTATGTCATGTTTTTTTCTAAAATCATGTTACCCCTTTTTTATATAATGAATAAAAATGTATGACAGTTCTCCTTATTGTTATCATCTTAACTGTGTCTACATTTCCATAATCTTATTTGTATCATAATATTTATGTATCATAATATGTATTGAAAACATTTCAATACTCAGAATTGATCAAATAATCATATATAAGAATATATGCATACTTTTTTCATTTTTATTAGTTCAATTCACAAACAGCCTTAATCCTTATAACAGAATTTGGTAGGTCCTTGAAGTATAGGTACAAGCAAACTTAGCCAGCACATTTAACAAATCTTAAGTCTAATAGATAACTGTTTGTTCTAAAATGAAAATACTACACGAGATTGCTACTGTAATAACATTCAGTAAGTATTTGGAGCTATAGAATACAAACACCTAATGCTATCAGGGAGAGGTAAATCAAGGAAAAAATGAGAAAGAAAAAAATAGGTTTGTTAGTATTGATTCTCCATATGTAAATAGTATTTTAAAAAAAGCAAATAACTTAGAAAAGCAAAAGATGTTAACAGTCATGGTCAGTTCAAAGATTAATGTAATTTGTTGTTACGATGCCCACAGTAGGGTTTGTAAGAGATAAAACATGGATGCAATTTAGCGTCAGATTTTAATAGGCCATGAAGGCAATGTTTGCATTTTATCCCATAGATGATGTGAGGCCACTGAAAGCTTTTATCCCGGGCAGTTACAGAATCCAATCTATATTTTGGAAACATCAGTCGGCTAGCAGTGTGGATAATGCATTAAAGGGAAATGAGATTATCTTTTGGTGGTCACTTGAGAGGATACTGACACAGAGTCACTGAAAGAAAGTGTGCTTTTAAGGGATTTAGAAGCAGAGTTCTATAAAAATTGGTCTAGATACTACCTACAGTGAAACATATGTCTTTATATAAAGTGCTATAGTTGTTAAAAATAAGTTCCTAAATGAATACAACTCTCTTGAAATTTTATATTATATATTAATAAACTTTTTTATCCTGCACATAATGGGATATTGATTATTAAAGAGACATTTATGAGAAGTTTGATTTTTAAATTCTGCAAGAATATTATGTTTGAGAGGTTGTATCATCATGTAATTTTCTTCTGCTCAATAAATTAATCAGATGAAGAAATGAAGATTACTCCAGAAAATTGAAATGTGCAGTAACGTACAAGGATATGATATATTTAAAAACTTTGAAAAAATTAGCACATCTGAAAAACAAGACACATTTGATATTGAGAAAAAGAAAGGGCACATATTTTGGAAGAGGATTTTATGCAAAGATTGAAATATACTGGCAGTGATGTACCAAAATTCTTGGCAAATTTCGTGTGTGTGTGTTGTGGGGGGAACAGAGAGAGTTGCATTGTTGTAGGAATCTTCACTAAAATAAATTAAAAACATAAAATAAAGAAGAAAATAGTCAGTACAAAAGGAGAGAGGCAAAGAAATAAAGGGATGGTTATCAGGAAAAGAACTAATACATCTTGATCAAGGTTGGACTTTGGTAGAGAGACAACGAAACTCTGGCAACCCTCAGGCTGCTGGCCCATTCAAATGAATAAGGCTAATCCCACCATGTATAAAACCCTCAAATGAAAAAGGAATAAAATACATAGTTGAATCATGGCAGTATGAAGTGGTAATCGGAATGATATCCTTTTGCAGAGGTTTCCCAAATATTCCAGGATTTTTAAAACATAGTAATTTACTTTTCTTTTATTTATATGTATATACATTTGTGCTGTTTAAGGGAAGGTTTACTTGTTCAAGGTAGTAGGTTTCACTATGTGTATATGTTGTGCAGGAGGCACCTATGAGATACTGAAGTGGAAAGTCCAGATATTTTTGAAACTGGCAATCTTCTTGGTGCTCCATGATCATGATATGTGCTTTATCACTCAATACAGAAATTAAGTGCTTACTGAATTCTATGTTAGGACTTCTTTATTTGCTTTATATGTAGTTTCTTATATACTGATTTTTTATTTTCTAAAATTGATACATTAACTTTAAACCTAAGCACTCAAACTATTTTTAAACCCCTTTATAATTTACTTTGCAAGTGGTGCACTACGAAAGTCTTTTTGGTTTATTGATAGAAAAGTGGATAATGAGGGCTTTTATCCGGTGATGTCCAGTTCATGGAGGTGGGCTGAACTAGCAACTTGATCGTGGAATATGAGAAGAGCTTTCTGTGACTAAGTAGCACACACACAAATGGGGTTGTTCTATATTTTTTAACCTCCAAAATAAAGCAAAAGAAGATGTGAAGGTATTGGATGGAAAGAATCTTCTTCTACCTGTTCCATTTCAAGCAATTATAAACTTATGTAGATATCGGTTGCCAATTGTGGTAGACTCTCATCAGGCTTCCCACATTCACTATTGGATCCTAGCCATTTTTACATTGCTGAAGCACAGGAACTTTTTCCAGGGCTATTAAAAATTTAATGAACTCATTACTAGATGTAGACACTGCTACATTTGTACTATGATAACACAAATCATAGCACATCTTAGTGGATTTGATGAAATTTGATCCTCAAGAGCAACAAGCAACAGGTTTGCTAGCATAGAAATGTATAAAACAGGTTTTGTTATTGACTTAAATACATCTTAAAATATCTCAACTGGAATCATTAAATACATTTTATAGACATTTCTGGTCTTAATGATTCACATAGATACCTATTACTAATAATACAATTTAAATATTGCTATTCAAAAATTACTTGGAAGATATATTGTGTTCATCTAATAAATATTTGCTTGAGGATGGTAGATGGAATGAATAAAGGAAGGGAGGAAGGGGGAAGGAGGGAAGAAGAGAGGAAAGGAGATAATAAGAGAAAAGAGGGAAAGAAAGAAGAAAAGAGGCAAGAAGGAGACAGATCAAGAAGAAGATTGCTAGCTCCTCCCCTTCTCCATCCCTTCTTCCCTGCCTCTCTCTTCTTTCCCTTTCTTCCTCTCTTCTTAATTTCTTTCTGTTCTTCACTTTTATAGATATTGTTTTATACACAATGGAAGTCGAAGTGAATATGGAACAAGTTTCAGTGAAGAATTTGACTAGAATTATAATGTTCAGGGATTATTTTTGCACCTGTATCTCTTGCTTATTTACTTCCTTAAAGTTTAAGAAAAAACTGATTCACAGTAATTTTGAATCTCAAAATGGGAAATATTGTTATAAATGAAGGACATAAAATGAAATAGGTATAAAACACACAGGTGAAGCATGACAGTATGAGGTACAAATGTGTAGGTATCCCATTTTCAATAGAATTGCTGAGTATTCCAGTGTTGTAAGAAAAACAAGACAAACCAAAACACACAAAAAAAACTACTTGTAATTAAATGAAATAGCATACTATGTTCATTCTGAAATTCAGAGAATTTTATACTGCCAGGCATAGTTTCTTGCTGGTAAGGAATATTTGGTGTTAGGAAAATATGTTTGGCATTCAGATTAGCGATCATGTGCTTTTTAAGGCAAGACAAGTGTTTTCTTGCTTTAGAGGAGTAGGAACAGGAAAGCACTATAGCAGGAATTCAGGAAGTTGTTAGAGATCAAAGATTCAATCTGGTCCAATTATCCTTTTGAACATGCTAGGGTATCCTCTTGCCATGGGATTCATTCTTGGTCCCAGAAAAGAAGGAAGTGACACGTGACCAAGAATATACCTGCATGGTGATACAGCAAAAGTAGAGAGCTGGGTAAATGAAGAATCTTCTCCTTTGAATGTTATCATGAAAATATTTTTGTTTGATACTTGGTTATTTTGTCACACAAGACCAGCCACTGATTAACTGTCAAAACCCCAAACTAGGCTATTAAAAGAGAGCAGAAGATAAATACTCAATGAAGAACAATGCAAAATAAAGTGATAGAGTAGCAACTGGGGCTGCAGAAGTATTCTGAGCAAACCCTACTCACTGGACCAAAAGCAAACCCTACTCATTAGCACCAAAAGAACAGGCACCATACATAGCAACGTAGCACATGCTAAATTTCTGTTGGCACAGCTCTCAACAACAGGTAACTGTTATATCAATCTAATCTAGGCTTAAGTTTTCAATTTATAATTGAGAATATGAATAGTACTGGACTAGGTTTTATCTCTTTTTTCTTAAAGAGAAAAATGTAAAAATAACAGTAAAACAAAGTTTCAAAACAGACTAGTATGACAGTAACAATAATTAGCACAAAGTGTATTGTCTACATAGTAGTTATTCAGAGTACAAGATATAGACATGAGATATTGTTAAAAAAATATTATCACAGACTTTTCTTTCCAGTGAATTGAAAGAAACTAGTTGTATTACCATTTTAACTAATCAGTGTATGTATGTAATAAATGTAATATATAATATTTATATATAATTATAATATATAACTTTATATATATTATATTGTATGTATGTAATTATGTTTTTCCTTTCCTTCTTTTATCATTTCCCTCATCACGGTTTCATTATTTTTTGAGAAAGACAAAATGAAATAAAATAGAACAGTTTCAAAATAAGCTATGAGCAATGGAGTACTACTCAGTTATAAAGAAGGATCACATTGAAGCTTTTATAGATAAATGAATGTGACTTGAGACCATACTCATAAGCGAAATAAATCAATCTCACATGTGTAAATACCATATTGTCTAGTGTAAGAAATTGAAAGAGTAAGTAAGATACAAAATATTCAACAAATATTGTGGAAGGGTAAAAAACTGCTCAAAGGGAAAAAAATAACTCAGGGAAAAGGAGAAATGGAGAAAGGGAAAAGACGCCAGGAGTTTGGCTCAGTGGCTTAGGCACCTGTCTGTCAGTCGCGAGGTTGTGAGTTCAATCAAAAAAATAAATAAAAAAAAAAAACAGAAGAAAGGGAAAAGAAAAATGATATAAATTTGTATATATACACTTTAAATAGCTAAGATGATTGTACTATTAATTCTATTAGTTCTTGGAACAAAACAGTTAACATTCATAGCATTAGATCAATTTTGCATGTTTATATCTGGTAATTGGAGTAACTCTTTTAAAGATAACTATGCAAATTAACAACCTTAGTTATGTTCCTACCACCTTCTTTTGAAAGCTTATAATGTTATTATTTTGGGCTCTTTCTTATTGTTACTTATTTGTCTCTTTTGTTTCTTGTTTTTGTTGTATTTGCTTGGTTTTGTTTTGTTTTTCCCTCTAATACACAAAGAATAGATGTATATGTGTAGGCTTATACATACCTAGAACTTCTCCTAAAGTGTTTACAAGAATTGATTTTGTTGCGTGAAGTGGTAAGAACAGCTACTTTGAAGAAAACGAGACATTGTGTAGCCACTGCTGATTTCCTATCATCTTTTTTTGAAGTACAATAATGCTTTTATTCTTTGTTCGATTGGTTTTAGTCTGTTTTCTATTATTCGATTTCAGTCTGTGTGAAGGTATGGGTAGTTATTGTGAGAGAGCAAGGTACATTATGGAAGCCATTGTTGACTTTCCTATTGTCTGGTTTTGAAGGCCTGTAATGCTTTCATTCTTTTGTTTTGATTAGTTTTGTACTATTTTGTTTTGTTTGAATTCATTGTGTGTGAAGATATGGGCAACTGTTTTGAAGAAAAAAGAGATTATGATAGCCACTGTTGATTTCCTGTTGTCTTGTTTTGAAATTCTGTGTTGCTTGCATTGTTTTGTTCTGATCTGCTTTGTTCTGTTGTTTTGTTTTGTTTTGTTTTATTCTTTTTAAAATAAAAGAAGCTAATAGGAGGGTAGCAATAATTAATATACTGTGCATTATTATCTTCATAGTAATTGCTCAGAGTACAAGATATAGGCCTGAAGTAATGTCAAGACATTACTGGTACAAATCTTCCTTTACAATAAACTAAGAGAAACTAACTCTATAACTATCTTAACTATCTTGCATTTTCCCTTTTCGCTTTCTTTTCCCTTTCCCCTACTAGTTTCTCTTTTCTTTTAAGTGATGTCTTTCGAATTCACAATGTCTATTGTAAATTTTTAAATTTTTATTTTATTTTGAAGAGAATAAAATCAAGTAACCATACTTATACATTCATACAGTTGTGTGTATATACCTTCATACATATAATCATCTTCTTTCTTCCATTGCGTTGTCACAGTTTGGTTGTCTGATCATTATTTATGCCTGGATCTCATAACTTGAACTACTTCTAAGAGAACAATATGTAATATATCTATCTATATGTATATATATATATATATATATATATATAAACTAATATTGATTTCTTACTGCTTTTTTTGAAATTCTGTGTTATTTCTACTCTTTCTGTTTTGCTTTTGAAAAGTAAAAAAAAAAAAATAAAGAAAAACGTCAAAAAGAAAAATTGGGGAGCAGTGAAGTCCAATTTTTTTCCGTGTATCTTTATCCCCAAGCACGTTGCTGATTCAATCAACTTAGCACCTGTTTGCTGATATTGTTACTGTTTCTTCTGGCAATTTAATGCAGTAGTCTCACCTGTGCATCTTGTGTACCCTGAGTGGGGGCCCTACTGTGATTGGTGCTACTGACAGGCTCTATGCCTTCCCCTGCTGTTCACGTGGGTCCCAGCAGCAGTAAATTGAGGGGCCTGTATGTCTGGACTAGGTTTTCAACTGAAGTAGTTGAAATGATGAGACAAAATGGTTGTATGAATTTGAATCCAACAATATTCATCAGTTTTCCCTAAGGTTAACTACATTGAAAATTGCTGCAATAGGTATTTTGGAAAAACGTATTTTAAGTTTATGTAAGATTATGCAAAATGCTCTTCCTCAGTCTGTCCTTTAAACGTTTATTTAGTAATCATTAGAGTTTTCCAATTTCACCATTCCTCCTACATTAGATTATATTCAAATGTAATGAATGAATATCTCTTCCCATTTATTTATTATTTTTACATCAGTATAAATTTGGGGATTTTTATTTCATTGTAGAATCATGGTTAGTTATTACACTTATATTGTTGATTAAATAACTGGCAATTGACACCTCATCCAAACTCTTTTCAGGTTAAAGTTACTTGATTTTCTTTTTCCTTGACTGCTGAAATTTTCCTGGTTCTTTGTGTGTCAAGAGATTTTGAATTTTACCCTTAACATCTTTGCTGTTACATTACATGTATGTGTATTTCATTAAAACTGTATGGAGATTATTTAAGTTTTGTGCGATATTCTTTCCTTTAGCAGGCATTCAACCTACTGAGGGTGATACCACATGAGCTTAGTTCCACACAACAACTCAAGGGTGACCACCAGACTTCAGATACAATGTTATGAATTCTTTTTCCATCTTCCTCCCTTCCTAGGTTTACACATATACTCTGCATTCATTCTCTGGCTAAAAATATGTTATTTTCATTTCTAAGTATGAGAGGCTAGGAAAGGGTCATACATTTTCCTTAAATTCTCAGCCTTGAGGGCCAAGGAGAGAGACAACAAATAGGGATTTCCTAAAGAAAGTTTAAACACAGAAACAAACATTTCTCAGTTCCTCGAAATAGAATTATTCTCTCATTATCTTAGTTACCTTTTGGTCTCAGGGAACACCAGATACCATCGCCATAAAATGTGCCTGGGGGCTTGGAGAATAAATCAAGGAATTTATTTTTTCCTACAGTGAAGTGCATTTGTTTGTTTGTTTTAATTTGTACTCTTTGAACAGTTGAAACAGCAGTCATCATAGGGTCTTAACATGAATGTGCAAAAAAGAAAGAAAAAAGCAATAATATAGAGTCACTTTATCTGCTATAATTGGTTTTTGGTTTCACTCCTTGCTTACTGGACATTGTGTGCTTTTCAGATTATAAAAAGATAATTACATAATTATTTCTAAGGCTTTTGCCCACAATCAATGCAAACTTTAGAGCTAGATGAGAATGATTATTTAATTTTGGCCAAATCAGAAAAACTACTTTCACTTTTAAAAATTATTTTACTAATTATAGAAAGCCTGACATTTGTGTGGGAAGATGTGCTCTAGGATGTCCATGGCTTTGTTTCTATCTAACTTGCCCTTTCTCTGTCTTCAAGATTTTCTTTGTATATCTTGTTTTCAGCATTTAAAATATAATAAGACAGGGTATATTTTGTTTGCTAATTTAAAAAAATATTGTAGAACTTTTTAAATTTTGTTCCAAAGTTTTTAGAGTAATACAGTTCCCATATACCCTGCATCAATTTCTATTGCTATTAACTGAATTAGTCACTTTCCTGGGTAGGCACAAAGTACCTGACACCTATAATTTAAGGATTAGAGGGGATTCTTTCTCATTTTTTTTTTTTTGGTTAGAGTTTCAAATTGTTCAATCTATTATTAGCTGCCTGCACGGTAGAAATGGCATAGCAGAATGCCCTTTTGAATGTGGTTAACCCATGGAAGCAAAAAGCAGATGAGAAAGGAGGAGTCATAGACAAGACTACCCCCTTCTAAATCACCAATCAGTGATCCACCTCTTCCAACAAGCCCTGCCTCCTAACAGCACCCTTAACCATGAAGCGATCAGTGGAATAATCAGCTGATGTGTATGCTGTGCCCATGATCTAATCTCTTCCAAAAACTCACCTCTGTTCACATTAGTTTTTGGGGTACATTTCACATTTAAAGCATTATATTAACATTTTATAAATATAGTATGAATGGTACAGTAAATAAACCAATATTGCTCATTTATCATCCATTAATGTCCATAGTTTATTCAGATAAGAATGTGAAACGTGTATCACTGTAGAAACAATATGGGAGCTTATGAAATTCGATAATGGAATGGCCACAAAATCCAGCAATTGTACTTTGGTTATATATTCAAAAACATTGAAAACAGAGAGTCAAATATATATTTGCATCAACATATTCAAAGAAACATTATTCACAATAGCTAAAATGTGGAGTCAACCAAAATGTCCACTAAGAAATGAATGGACACAATTGTGTGTTATTTACCTATCATGAAGAAATTCTATAGTGTCCTACATTATGGACAAATCTTGATGATATTATGATAGGCAATATAAATTAGTGACAGAAAGATAAATATAACACTGAATTTATATAAGATACTTGAAGTAGAAAAAAAAGGAATATGATTTCCTGGGACTGGGTAGAAAAAAATGGTGAATTTCTCTCATTTCACAATACATGAAGTGTTATAGAAATGTATGGTACTAACGGATGTACAAAATGATGGAAGAATTTAATATCACTGAACTGTTAACTTAGAAATCATCAAGATAGTAAACTTCATAATGTGTAGCTGTTTCATCCATATCTGTTTCACAACCTGCTTGGGCTTTCCCATCTTTTCTGCTCTCACGATCTTGCAAATTTCCCAACACTATTCATCTAAGACATCCTGAAGATGTAACACTGCACAAGTTGTTTTCATTGCTCTTGCAATATGTCAGTCTTAGGCAAGCATGATTACTCTGTGTCGTGATAACTTTTCTCTCATTGCTGGGACAAAATATCCAACCCTGAAAGTTAAAGGAGGAAAGCTTTATTTAGTGCACATTTTGTGGAGGTTTTAATCCATACTTGGCTGGCTCCAAAACAGAATGTCATAGCAGAGGGCAACAGTTCATGGTGACAGAAAACAGCAAAAGCAGCAAGAGCACAAAGGAAGGAGTGGAGAGAGAAGACTCTTGCTTTCCCTTATATTGTATGTAGGCTACACTCACAGCCATAATCTCAGCATTGGACCATGAATCACTCATAAATTCTAGAAGCTTGACTCCATAACTGTATAAGGCTTTGGGCAAACATACAGACACAAACCATAACATTCTAACCATGACCCCCCAATGGCTCATGAACCTCCCTTTATGCAAAACGTGTTTGAGTCCATCTCTTAAGAGCTGCCAAAGTCCTAACAGTTTAGGCACTACTAAAGAGTCTAAATTTCATGTCTCCTCTAAGATCTAAGGCAAACTCTTAGCTGTCAAGCCTTGGACAAATGAAAAGAAAGTTAAGCACTTTCAATATTCAATGGCACAGATAAACTGTCATCTCAAAGGGTACAAACAGGGGGATACAAAGGAATGGGACCAAAGCAAGATCAACATCCAGTATGGCAAGCATTAAATCTTATATTTACAAGTGGAATATCCAAAGCAATCTGTGGCAAGTCGTGAGCTCCAGGGTCTTCACTGCACCTTTGGTTTCACCCTCACAGACTCACACAATGCCCTCTTAGAGGCACACTGCCTAGACTCCCAGGTCTTCTGAACTCTAGGTGGAAGCCTTCTCAACCTCATAACTCTTGGATTCTACATACATCTAAAGTTAGCACCACATGGATGATGCCAAGGTTGCTGCCAACTGGAGCAGTAGCCAGGTTTTCCTCTCTCTTAGCTGTAGGGGTTGAGTGAGTGGATTGCTGATCACTCTGAACCTGATCCCAAGAAACAAATTCTCTATGCTGCTGCCATTCTGAAACCTGGTGTGGTGACCCACATTTGGAATCTGGTGCAGCAGCCACCATCATTCTGGAACATGATGCCTTACAGCTTTCACCTCAAAGCAAAGTATCTCACTTTTTCAGATTTGAGGCTGCAAATGGTGAAGACTTGTTGCTTCTTGTGATGCACTCAGGCCATTTTTTTCTATTCTCTTGCTCCTTTTCAGCAATTGAGATCTCTTCAGCTCTATCTTTGCAGTCCACAATTTTACTGGAGCTTCCTTTCTGGCCAACTCACATTTTAAATCATTCTGATGGTCTCTCTGCTCTCAATTGTCAACACAAACCTGACTAAAATCACCCAACAATAGCCATACCACAGCCTCAACATTCGACTGCCTTGAAATTTCTTCTGTGGGTTTAATTTGCCCACCACCCTTAATCTTAATCTCAAAGTCTCTAGACAGGAGAAAAATTCAGGCAAACTTTTTGCCAAGCTATAAAACATACTGACTGGACTCCATTAACCAATGCAATCTTTCTTCCCAGAAAAAAAAGTCTCCTGAGGCTAGATTTTATTGTTAGAGTATGTATCAAACTTCTGGCCTGAGCTCTGACTAGAATCTTCCATACATAACAGTTTAATGCATTCCATTTTACTCTTTCATGTGGCATCTCTAACCTTTCCAAACTTTTCCCGTAAGCCATTCTCAAAGATTCTTGAACTACATGGTCAGGTATAGTCACAGGAATAACTCCACTCCTCTGGTACCAAGTGTTGTCTTGGCTATTTTTCTCCAGCTGCTGGAATAAAAAGCCTGGCACCCAAAGTTAAAGGAGGCAAGGGTTATTTAGCTCACAGTCTGTGGAGGTTTCAGTTCATACTCAGCTGGCTCCAAGGCAGAGTAGCATGGCAGAGGTCAACAGTTCATGGTGACAGAAGAAAGCAAAAGCAACAAGAGCAAAAAGAGAAGATACTTTTGTCCCTTGTATTGTATCCAGTTCACAACCACTCTAGGGTGAGTGTAACACTCACACCCATAATCCTGGCATTAGACCATTAATCATAAATTCTGGAAGACTGTCCCCATGATTGCATGAGACTTTTAGAGGACATCCAGAAACAAATCACAACACTCTGTGTTTTGAGAGTATGACCTTCTATCCCTTTTGCTTCCTACCTGTGTTTATACCTAGAAAATATTCTTTTCCTTTTGGAAGGAATTTTTCTTTTCCATGACCCCATTTGCAAGGGCTTTTTGCTAAGATTCAGAAGGAAGTGGTTGTGCTAATTGTCATTTTTCCAAAGATGGATATTGTTTTATCCTGAGTTAGAGAACGGGAGTGTAGTGGGTTCCATTTGTTGTGCACAAGCTGCTCTTTCATTGCCCCTGTGCTGCATTATGAAAGAAACTTGCCCAAGGTTTTTTCCTCATCATTTTACTTTGTCATTGTGTACATATGTGTATGTGTGTGTATTTGAGTGTAGAAGTGGAGAAGACCTGTATACGTTGCACATTCCCTCACCAACCTACACTCTGCCTCCTCTAATTCACTAATATTTCTAGCTGGTTGAGTCTGTTGTCCATAAGCAGGTGCATACAGTCCATCTTTGCCCACAGGGAGCCACCTTTCCTTTGACTTCTGGGTAAGCTACCGTCCTTTGACTTGAGTTCTTCAATGAATTCAATGGGGGTAATGAATTTGTTGTGTATCCTAATTTTTGTTGATACTACAAAGCTAGGAATAACTTTATTTCTAGTTTTCCACATTCTGGGTAGAATTTAAATATTTATTTGTTTATTTTTGATTGCTTAATTCAGTTTATTAGATTTCAACTATCTGGGGCAGGATCTTACTGATTATATTCCATATTGAAATTTTTATATAAAAATTCCTCCAAACCACTTACAGAATTAAACTTTTTGTTGTTATGAGTCTATGCTAAAGATGTTTTTGAAAGTAGAGGAAAAATAGAAAAAGAAAAGGAAAGGGAAGAGAATTCTGTATCCAGATGAGATTTACAAACTGGAAACTAGATCAAACAGAAAGATAGAAAAAGAATTATCTTTAATCAAAGGGTTTCCTTTTCAGTTGTATTCTAAGTCCCATGATGAATGTTATGGCAGTTTCTCTATTACCAAAATCTAGTTTGCAGTTTCACATATCACAGTTTGTCTTGTTTCATGTGGTACTTCTTAAATAACTCTTGTGTTTGTTCTCCCTTAACCCTCCACATTGATCATTTTCCCTCTGTCTTTCAAGGTACTTTAGCTGCTAAAATTACTTTCTGGGTGAGTTAAAAGCCCAATTCATAACTTCCTTAACTTTCAATACTGATTAAACTGAATGTACTAGCTTCCCTTTTCAATTATCAAGTTTCTCTCTCTCTCTCTCTCTCTCTCTCTCACTCTCTCTCTCTCTCTCTCCCCCCCCCTCTTTCCAAGGCACTATTCTTTTTTTGTTTTATTTTGTTTTTATAAAAGCTAGTACACTAGGGTTTTTTTTTTTTTGCTTAATAATAGTCAATAAAAGTTGATCTAATACGATTTTTCTATTTTCATTTTAACCATTATTTGCAATACAATCTATTCTTCTGTCTAGATATATTTTGACCAGGCTTAAGTCCTGATAATATTTACAAAAAATGTACAAATGCTTTATACATACTGCATAATTTTAGTAACCAATGATTGATTCACATGATTTACCAATTTGCTAAAATGCATCATGCCTGGTATGCTGCTAATTTTAACTTGATTAATTTTAAATTGACTAAACTTAATATATGATTATTGCTGGACAAAATCTATCAGATGGAATTATGATTTGCTCATAATTTGCTTTATGGATTCCTAAGTTTTGAGGGAAATTTTGTCTATATTTTACAGCACTGATCATGAATTCATTTATCTTTTTGGAAAGGAAATTGACTCATCAGGAATGAATTGATAATATTTTGTTCCTTGCATTCCAGAAAATACATAGGCCTAGAATTTCTAATTTCAGTGACTTCCTTAGTATCAGTGAAGAAAAACAAAGATTAAAGTGAACAGACCTTCAATATGGGTCAAATATTTCTATTTTATATAAACAAAAAAGAATCATATTATTAGTTAAAATATTAAAGTGAACTATAGCCCCTTGAGAGAAGAGGAAAAAGTAACTTGGAATAGGAATACAAATTCTCTAGGCCAAATCTGATAGCATAAAACTACCTAGTTTTGCACATTTCTGTTTGTGTTTGTCGTGGTTTGAGGATATTATTTAGAGTAAGAACTATTTTTAATACATTTGAAGACATATGCCTACCCTCAATCTCTTAAAAATATCAGGTGATCTGAACTCAGGTGCTTTGATTCCTTTTAATGGTTAGAAAATCAGGAAGTATATCAATTTTTGCCCGGGATTAAGTGATATTTATGACACTGAGATATCATTGTACTTTTTTCAGGGGAAAAGTAGGTATAATTTAGACCAAACAATGACAAGATAAATTAGTTGTTAAGAGGAAGAGAATTCCTAAGGTGAGTAATGAGACTGTCCCTCTCCATTTCCTACAGCTAAACACACAGTATATTGCCTTTTAAGAAGTGAATCAGTCTCACTTAATTCTTTGTGATATTTTATATTCTAGACCTAAGTCTCACACATTAACACCTGTTTTTAAAATCTCATAGAAATAGAAAATAAAATAGCAGATACTAGGAACTGGAATGGTTAGGTAGAATAACAGAGATATTGGTCAAATGAGACAAAATTATAGATCAGTAGAAAGAATAAGTTCAAGAAATCTATTACACAGAAAGTTGAATACAGTTAATGACAATATATTCTTGAAATTTGCTAAAGCTTATTTTTCTCCCAAAATTTCAACGAGATGAGGTAATACATATGGTAATTAGATTTAATTGGTCAACAACTTATAAATATACTCCAAGGCAATATATAATTCCTGACAAATACATAGCATTTACTGGCAATTTCAAAATAAATAAGAAAATAAATTTGGACGTTATAGAATATAATCCAAATAGTCATATTACATGCTAAATTTTGAGTGAAGAATTTCAGAAAAATGTCCAACATTTTGATTCTTACAGAAGAAGTGGAAAGATAATTTTGGTATCGATCTCACTTTTATGAGTTCAAAGGAATTCTTCTACAAGATTTTATGAGAAAGGAAACGAGAGAGGCCTGGCTAAGTATGAGACCTGCTCACATATTGCGCCCTACAATCTTCTTCAAATTAGCCTATGCATTTTATTTCATTATCACATTCTAATTTCAGTGCTACAGATGTTACCCTGTATTATAGCATCATGCTGACTTTTTTTCCATTTGAAAGCAGTTTTTATGTAAAGTTATTAGCCATTGTGTATGTGTGCACATATTTCTCAAATCTCATAATGAAGCAAAGAAAGTCAGATTTCTTTCTGTGGTGGAATTATAAATAGATCCCTAAAACTGCTGCCAAAAGAATATTTTCACTGGAATTTTAAGTGATCAAAAAGGAGACCAGAATATGAATTCTTCATAAAATTTGCCATTGCCTTACTGAAGGTCTCCAGGGTTTTTATTTATCTTGCCGTATACCTGTTTATGGAAATGCAGACAGACAGTTAAATATCCTGTAGCTTAAATAAGGTGTGCCAAACAGAACATGCTAGATCACTGAAAACATGCTGAATTCTCAATTTCATCTCTAATAAAAAGCTTATTGACAGATTTCTGCAAGGCCTCTTTTACTCTTATGGAGAGAAAATTTCTTTTGAATATGGGAGTCAATTACTCTTGTTATTGAATAAAGCTAGATTCAGAAAGAAACAGGAAGATTTTGCAAAATGATTTCAGTCATTCTAGTATCTGCATTAATTATTAAGTTCCAAGAAAGGACTGAAAACAAGTGATTATATACAATTATGCCTTATGAGTACAGTGATACCTCAGTTTACAAAATATTTATATGAAAAGAGTTTAGACATACAACATTTGGAATTTTTTGTAAAATTTTGAGAAATATCTTTATGTGTATATTGCTTATTTTTAAATTATGGCACTTGCTGCATGGTTGTTGTGGTTTTTGAACTGCTTTATATTGTGAATGTTAAGATTTTTTGCAAATGGAAAATAGATATTTTTAAATGGTCAAAATCACTAATAATCAGAGTAAAATAAATTAAACCACAAGGGAAGATTGCCCCGTATTTTCCAAAAGACAAAAGACAACATGTGCTTGCAAATGATATGGAGTACAAGAACACTTATGCATGGTTGCAATGTAAAATAGTACAGTCATTAAAAAATTCAAAATAGAATTACTATTTTTTCAATAATCCCACTACTCAGTATACATCCCAAGAGAGTGAATTCATTATGTCAAAGTGAAATCTACTCTCTCATGTTCTTGGCAGCACTATTCACAGTAGTCAAGGCATGGGACAACCCAAAAGTCCGTCAGCTGATGAATGGAAAAGAAAATATCAGATATACACATAAATAGATTAATAAAATACTCTCATTTGGAAAAGCATAGAAGAAATTGGCAACCGTTATATTAAATGAAATATGTGAGGCACAGAAAAGTATCACACGATCACACTCGTGGAATCAAAAAATTTGATCTCATAGAAATTGAGAGTAGGATGGTGACTACTCGCAGCCAGGGAAAGTAGGAAGGAGGGAGGGATGGGGAAACCTTGGTCAGTAGGTATTAGGTTACAGCTAGGTAGAAGCAAGTTGTAGGTCAGATATAGACAGCAATAACATATTGTGCATTTCAAAAAGCTGGAAGAAAGAACTTTGAATGTATTTACTATAAGGAAATGAAATATGTTCGAGGAGTTAGATATGTTTAATATGATTTAAACTTCATGCAGTATGTGTGAACCAAAATGTTCCATAGTATAAGTATGTATAATTTTTGTTTTTATGTATTAATTAAAAGGAAATTAAAAATTTAAAATAAGTATTTTGTCATTTAATTTTTTTCTTTCTTTTTTTATTCTGGAGTAATCAAGGGATGAACAGCTTTCTCTTCCCTCAGAAAGAAGGGATTCAAACAGGAAAAGTTTCTACAAAGAAAGCAATTTGATCAGTGATACCTATAAGGTAAAAGTGTTATGGAATTGGAAGATAGTGCCTTTCAGATATTGAATCTCTTTCTATCTCACTGTTCCCATGGAGGGAAGTATGTTGGGCCTGGTTACTCTGACAATTTCTAAAAGGGGAGAAAGAAAAGGAAAAGGAAAAGGGAAGAAAATATATTCTGCAGATTTACAGAGTAATTTCAAACAATAATGGATACTGTAAAGAAAATTGAGCCTACTTCATGTACAATAATGAATCCATTATCATTGGAAAATGGAGGAGTAAGCTTCCTGAGCACTATTACATAAGATACATCCAATCACCACTTGTTCTTAAATAGCTTTAAAAATGGATTTGCAAGTCTTAGTTCATCTTACCCATCATTCAAAGTCCAACAGTCTCCTGGAAAAGTGGATGAATTCAGTCTGCAATATTTACTTTTAAATTTACTTTACATGAGCTATTTCAACTAATAAAATATTACAGAATTTTATTAACATAATATTTGAAGAAATATTAACATTTGGAAACTAATTAGCTGTTGTACATTATGTTCCAAGAAATTTAATAGCAACTAGGTCTTCAGGGTTTAATGAAAACAAGTATAGTCTTTGCTTTAAAAGAGCTTGAATTCTTGTGGCAGAGACTTATGTGTGTTGCTAACTAGAGTATAAGATTGAAGGCAATATATATTATGATATAAATATGCATATAGTTGTCTAGGAAATCAAAAACTTGAAATCACCTGAGATGAAGGGGAAGGTTTTAGGTTAAAATTTAAGGATATCTTATGTCCTTAGTCAGCAGAAGTTTTAATGAAAGTTAAAAAAAAGTACATTATTCACTGTGTCCTTAGCAGCTTTTCCCTTACATAAATCAGTTACTGTCTAGATATAATGAGGAATTATAAGGCATGGGACAATTTCTAGCAATTGTTTTTTGCTGGATAGTTCAATAAAACCTCTGAGACAATATGATGTGTAACTGACAAAGGAAGGGAAAGAAAAGTGTTAGCTCTATGATGCAATTTGAGGTGGGTAGTGAGAGGGCTGTAAGGAACATTCTGCACTTTCCAGGGTAGCCAGAATCAGACAATACTAAGTCAGTGTGGGAATGTGTTTTGATTCATTTGGTTAATAATCTTTTAAATAATCAAGACTCAGAAGCTGCTTGCTTTATCATACCTTTTATTTTATGACTATTTCTCTTTTTCCTCTAGTACAAATATGTTTGCATAAATACAGACATTTGGTGCATGGATCATTTGATGTACAACAGACACTTTTAATTTTCTAAATGAGATGGAAGACATAAACTATTGTGTAATATTGATTAAGAAACCCTATCTGGTCATATTTTTCCTCAGGTGATAATAGTTAATTAATTGATGCAAGAATTGACAACTGAAGATGCCATTGAAAGCAGATGGAATTGTTGTATCTACTTTTCATTTTCAACCTTGGTATATTGGTTCAGTAAACTAGCTCAACACTATTGTCTCCTTGGAAAGAGAGATGGAACAAATTCAATATCTGAAAAGGCAATATCTTTCTTTCAATTCCAACACATTGTTACAATATAGGTAACATTGATAAAATTGCTTTTGTGACAATTTTTTTCTTAAATACAAAGTTTTCTCTGGGAGGGTGAAGGCTATAAACTTGTTGGAACCAGGAAAATAATACCGAAAACATATAATAGCAAACAAAGCTTTTTGCTTTTTCACAAACTTAAAAGAAACTGTTGCTTAAATTTTTTTGGACTTGCTGAATATTTAGATGCCTGAAATTGCCCAGAGAAAGGTAGAAATAGCAAGAGGGATAATTGGAAAATTGCAATGTCGGTGCTGATTTAATACTAACACTAGGAAGAAATTATATGTGCAAACACAAATTAAAACCAAGATGCTTAAATCTTCCTCTTGAACACAGGCAAAAGGCTTCAGTTCTCCCTTTTCTTACAGCATTAACTCAGAATACCTGTAATGTGAAGTTTTTTCTATTTTTCTGATAAGTAAATAAATCCTTAGCAAAACGAATTAGTCTCCTGTCATCTTTATGACCCTTAATTCCAAAAAAGCTTTCTCCTCTTTTCAGAAATGTAACTGAAAGAAAGACAGAACATTTATTTTCCACCTTCTGTGAAAACATGAGCACTTTGCCTAGGAATGCACTTCTCATGATTCCAAAACTCTCTTTTGTCATAAAGATAAGAGAAACTTATTTTTCCTGGAAATAAGCAAAATTTATAAGCACACATGACCACTCCAAGGGAATTTGAAATGAACCACATGTGATAAATAGTGTTGTCTTCCAAAGACAGTGTTCATTTCGAAAAAACTTCTGCAATGGTTATTTTCACTTGACTACATAAAAGGATAGAGTTTCTGCCATTACAGTCTCTAAGTATTACCTTTCTTGGGTATCACATTCTGGTTTAAAGTTTATTCAATCCTTGAGGACTTTATTCCTCTTCTACATTTAAGAATATTTAGTGTCAAGGGAAGTTTTAAGTTTTTAGTTAATATGTAATAATTCTACATACTAATAGGGTGCAGTGTGATATTTCAATATATGCCCTGTTTCTCGAAAATAAGACCTAACAGGAAACTAATCATCTTGAGAACTAGAAATCAAAAATCCCTTTTCCAGTCAGCTTATCCTTGCTTCACTTGCTAAATATATATGTGTATATTTCTACAGCAATTTTTTTCGTATAATAGTAGACAGTTGTGCATCTCAGTACCTTTGCCTGAGGGCTACATGAAACAATCTTTGTGTTAGTCCACTTGATAATATGAAAGACAAGATATGTACAAGTGTGTAGAAGTTTCAAACCAGAATTTTCGCCAATATAGAAGTCCATCTAACAGGTTTGGTGTATATTTACCTGAGCATACAGAGAGTATAATATACCCAAACCACTCTAGGACTCACTCAAAAGTGAATCATCAGATTGCTTATATATGGGTGATGATGATTCATTGTGATAAAATGCATGCTTGCACGAAGAAGAGTGGTGCATGTGTATGATCATGATGACTTTGACATTAGCCATGTAGGCCAAATTTCCTTGACACTTAAAAGAAGCAAGAATCAACTGAAAACACACAGGGAATGCATAAGTCCTTGATTCAGATGACAAAGAAAACAACAATGTGAGAACATATTTGATTAGTTGAAATGTTGTGAAAATGGTTCCACAACAAAATGGAACAATCCAACGGTAGAACTAAGCCCAAAAATACAGTGAGTGTCTTGGCAGGGGGGTGAAATGTATTGGACAGAATGGCAGCATTGCCATTCAGTGTTGGAAATTGTAAGAGACAAAACGCTACAAAATGCTGTGAAATACATAACATCTGAAATGCAAGTAAAGTGTTCCCTATTCACTGATAACCACGTTCAAAAATATATTTATTATGATTCCTCACTAGATGAACTAAAAGCTTGCTGTACTTAGCAAGAATTTCTCATGGTAATTTCAAGAATATAAAAGACTTAGGAAAAAAACAATGAGTCGAAATATGGCATAAAAAATATATGCCCTTGTAGATGCAAACACTTATTATACCTTCAATTTAGAAATTTATCCTGGAACTCAGTCATCATGTCCTTATTCTGATAGTAAAATACTGAATGATGTGAATAAACTTGTTTCTCCCAACTCCCAAGCTAACCAGAATTGTGACATTTGACAGTTGGTTTACCAATTTCCCATTGATGTTACACATGCTAACAGAGCACAAGCTGACCAGCACAGAAAATGTACACAAGAACAAAGCAGAAATTCCAAGTGAAATGCTGCAATTTCAAAAGAGAGAATTGTGTGGTACAATCTTTGAGTTTCAGAAACATTTACATCAGTCTTGCATATAGCAAAGAAAAACCAACTGGTAATGCTGCTGTCAACATTTCACTGTAATGAAAATATTGATGGGGAAACCTCAATAAAATGGAAGGCTGAGATGGAAACTTTCTAAAAGACCAAAGATGAAGTAGACACTGTCGATGTGTCATGCAGCAACTATGATGTTACTTAAAACACAAAGCATAGGCCAGTGGTTGTGTTTTACTTGATTCTAACAATGTGCAGCATAAGTAGTTTGATAATTTAGAAAGAAAATCACAAGTACAAAATGTAGGGAAGAAACTTTTTTTTAGAGGATTGGGAATGGAACTCATGAGAGATCATTTATAACAGAGGAAAAACAAAATGTTTCTGCTCAGGGAAATACACAAACCCAATTGAGCACACTGGTAAACTGACAGGTGAACAGGCAGGTACAGCATCTCAAAGACCTACTACAACAAGAAGAAAAACAAAAAGATGTCAAGTGTACCCTGCAAGAAAGACAGGAAAACAAAACATGTGCTATCAGTGTAAGTGAGACTCGTACATGGAGTGTGAAGACTGCCTTGGGTGTGACGACTGACTCGAAGATTATTTCTGTGGTAGACTTTTGTTTGTGTTTATATCATAGCTCTCATATGTTTTTATTTGTGATGTTATCTCTTAGGATTTGTGATCAAGTACACAACTGATGTGAGAATGTTGATGTTTATTCTAAATGTGAAATGTATATAAAGGATTCATTATTTTATTTTATTTTATTGATATTTTATGTACCTATTAAATATACATTGCATAATATAATAAGAACCTCTTGACAAAACAACAAGACCAGCAAGATATCAAATATGTCTTACAAAAAGGTGATGTGCTATCAGTGTAAGCAATATGTGTGTCTGGAACGTCCTTTTGTCATGTGTGAAGACTACCCAAGGTGTGATAATCAAACTAAAGATTATTTTTGTGTAGAGTTCTGTTGGTGTTTTAATGTAGATCATATAGGAATTTATTTGTATTTTTGTTTTAGACTTTGTACCCTGAAAATGAGTGTATGCTGAAAATTTTGATGCTCTTTTTATAAGCACTCAATAAATATTAAAAATGCAGTCCCCTATTTTTGTGATCTTTTGTCCTGTTAGGCATTCATTGTTTATTATAACAAAACTCGAAATTAAAAGCTCATCAGTAGAAACATTCTGAAGAATAAATGTGACTTTGACACACTCAAATTTCTAGGACCTAATGACCAAAATGTATTATGCTATCTATCTGTATTTTCATATATACTGTAGGCTATATATCTATCATGTAACATATTTCCATTTATGCATCGGTAGACACTTTAGTTGATTCTATATAATGGTTATTGGGAATAATGCTGCAATTAACATGGGAGTGCAGGTACATTAAAATTTGCTTATGTCAATTTTTTGAATCTATACTCCAAGATACCTGACTATCACTATTTTTACATTTGTATATTTTTATGTGATAATGATATAAATTAGTGAGATTAAATCTGGTATTTCCAAGTATGTTGATGAGATTCACTGATCAAATTCAGCTCCCTCTCCTCATTCACAAACACTTCTTAATCAATAGCAATGACTGTTCTTTCAGATTAACATTTTGATTCTATATAGAAGACAGCACATGTTATACCTCTTTTTGTGCATGGATTATTTCACTTAAGAAAATGACTTTTACTTTCATCCATTTTGCTGCAAATGTCATGATTTTTCTCTTTTTTATGGATGAATACTCTTCCATTGTTTCTATTTGCGTACACACACACACACACACACACACACTTCACATTTATCCATCTATCTGTCAGTGGTCTCATTCCTAAACTAATGTGAGTGGTGATACAAAAAACATGAAGGTACAGGTATGTCTTTAGCATGTTGCTTTAATTTCCTTTGTATATATACCCAGAAATAGTATAGCAGGATCACATGATAGATGTTTTCAGTGTTTTGGGGAAACACTGTACTGTCTGATATAGTAATTATACCACATTTTATTCCCTACAACAGTGTATAAGAGTTGTTTTTTCTCTGCTTATTTGCCAGAACTCATTGGTTTTTGATTTTTCGATGATGGCCCTCATGACTGGGGTTAGGTATCTCATTGTAGTTTTTATATGAATTCCCCTAGTAATTAATGGTACTGAATATTTTATGTATCTGCTGAACATTTTTAATTTATCTTTTGAGAAATATCTATTCAGATTTTTGTCCATTTTGATTTATTTATTGCTGCTATTGCTGAGTTATTTGTGTTCCTTAAACATTCTGTGTAGTAGCTCTTTGTCAGTTGAATAATCTGCAAATATTTCTGTCCATTCTGTAAGTTGACCCTTCACTCTGTTGCTTCCTTTGCTGTGCTGAAGTCTTAGTTATAAATAATCTAATTTGTCAAGTTTTAGCTTTTGATTTTAGTGTTCTTTTCTATACTAATGTCTTAAGGAACTTCTGCTATGTTGTCTTCTAATATTTAAAGAATTTCCTGTCTTATGTTCAGGTCTTTGCTCCATTTTGGGGGGAGGGGTTATAAAAAGTTAGAAATTGAGGTCATTTTGGCTTTCTGCATACTATCCTCCAGTTTTTCCAGAATGACTTAAGAAGAGGCTGTGCTTCCTGCAGTGCATATTTTGGTGCCTTTATGGAGAATCAGTTGGCTGTGAATACAAGAATGTATTCTGGTTTTTCTTCTTTTCAAGTGGTATGTATGTCAGTTTATGCCAGTGCTGTCTGTCCTCTTTAGGTTACTCTAGTTTTGTGGAACGTCTTGAGATCTGTTATTATTATGCCTCTTGTTTTGTACTTTTTGCACAAGATGGATTCTACTATTTGGAATATTCTGTGCTTCCAAACACATTTTTAAAATTACCTTTTCTAATACTATATAAAATCCCATTGTCATTTTGAAGGGAACTGAATTGTTTTTTGTTTAGTATGAGAGTGTGTGTGTGCTACTGGGGATCAAACTCACACAAACTAGACAAATGCTCTACTACTGAGTCACAATTAGAACACACATTGAATCCTTCAACTGCTTTTGACAGCATAGACACTTTAATAACATTAATTATTCTCAACCATATGTAGGAGGCCTTTTCACTTTTTTCCCTTATTGAATGTCTTTCATAAGTTTTGTAATTTTTATTGTAGTGGTATTTCATTTCCTTAATGAAACTTACTCTTAAAATTTTATTTTTATAGCTCTTGTGAATAGGATTGCTTTCATGGTTTCTTTCTCAGCAGAATCATTGTTAGCATATAAAAATATACTGACTTTAACATGTTGGTTTTATATTCTACAATATTACAGAATTAATTTACCAGTTCTAGGAGTCTTTTGGTGGATTTTCAAGTGTAATTTTTTTTTTTTTTTTTTTTTTTGCGGCACCGGAGATTGAACTCACAACCTCGCGCCTGCCAGGGCAGGCGCTTAAGGCACTGAGCCAAACTCCCGGCCCTCAAGTGTAATTTTTAAATAAGAATATATTACCTTTTTCCTTCTCTGTGTGTCTGCATTTGACTTATTTGTGTAACTTTTCTAGGTAGTACTCCGGTACTAGGTATAAAAATGCTGGGATTAGACATCTTTCTGTGTTCTAGATCTTAAAAGAAACATTTTTTTCCTGTTTAGTGAGATGTTTTCTCTAGGTTGTTTATATATCCTGCAGTCTTTATATTCTGAGGTACATCCCTTCTAATGTAATTTGTTCATGATTTTTATGCCAAAGGGATGCTGAAATTTATTCAATGATTTTTGTGTATTTATTCAGATAACTATGTGATGCTTTTCCTTCACTCTGTTGATATGATAGATTGAATTTATTGAATTGTATACATTGATCTATCCTTGTATCCCTGAGACAAATCCCAGTGATCATGGGATTTTTCTTATACTGTTGGATTTGATTTGTTGGCATTTTTACCTGTTTCTCCATCAGGAACACCAAGCTATCAATCTATAGTTTTCTTTTTAAATTTTTCATTATTGTGTTCTTGTCTGATTTTGCACTAGGGCAATCCTGTCCCAAACGGTGAGTATGAAAGTGTTTCCTTTCTTCAAACTTCTGTAATATTTTGAGAAGCACTGCTGTTAGTTTTTCTTTAAAGATTTGGTACAATTTAACAGTGAAGCTATTTGGTTCAGTCTTTTTTGGGAGACTTCATATTACTGATTCAGTCTCATCAATCTGTTCAGAATTTTTGAGTCTTCATGATTCAATTTTGGTAGTTTGTATATGCCTAGAAGTTTTTCTATTTCTTTTTAAATTTTCCAATGCAATGACTTATACTTGAGAATAATAGTCTTTAATGATTATTTGTACCTCCATGCTACCAATACTAATGATTCTTTTTCTACTTCTGATTTTAAATCTTCTGTTATTTTCTCTTGGTTTGTCTAGTTAGCGCTTTGTGAATATTTTCTTCTCAGAAAAGAACAATTATTTGATTCACTAATCTTTAATATTTTTTCAGCCTGTATTTCATTTCTTCATTCTCTGATCTTTGTTACTTATTTCCTCTACTAATTTTTGGATTGGGCTGTTGATGCCTTACTTATACACTGATACATAGTTAGAATGCTTGAGATTTTTCCAAATTTTATTTCATGCGTGTGTTTAGTGCTATAAATTTCTAATAGCATATCTTTTGTTATATGGATTTTAATATCTTATTTCTATTTGCACTTATTTCAAGAAATGCTTGAAGTTTTTATTTAGATTTCTCCAATGAATCATTGTGCAAGAGCGTACTCTTTAGTTGTTATGCATTTGTATATTTTATAAACTTCTTTTCTTGATTTCTAGTTTTATTCTATGATGGTCAAAGAAGGTATGTGATATTATTTTGATTCTCTTATATTTGTTTTGCTCCTTAACCTATCAAACATAGTGATGTACAATATACTGACCAGAAAAACGAATATTCTGCAACTGTTAGAGGAAATGCTCTCTAAATAACTGTTAATCTCATTTATCCAATATTATAGTGAAATTCCAATGTATCATAATTGTTCATTGACAAAAATTAGGTCCACCATTATTGTACTGAAGCATGTAACTCCCTTTGGAGCTAATAATGCTAGCTTTGCAAAATCAGGTGTTCCAGCATATAATTTTGTGTTTATTTTTGAATCATTATACAGTGATTTTTTTTTACTCTTACAGATTTCTATTTTATTTAAGTTCCATTTCACCTGATAGAAGTATAGCTATACTTGTTTACTCCTGGTTTACATTTTCCTGAAAACTATTTTCCTATTTCATCACTGTCAGTCAGTGTCTTTACCAGTTTCTTATAGGAGGCGTATGACAGGATCTTCATTTTTAATTCATTTAGTCAGTTTTTATCTTTCAATATATTTACACCAAAGATCATTATGGACATATAAAGAGTGTTCTCTCATTTTGTTAATTTTCTTCCAGTTGTTTTGAATATTCTTTGCCACTTCCTCTCTTGTTTATTTTGTGATTGGGTTCTTTGTGGGTTGGCATGCTTAGACTCTTCTTATTTTCTTTGTTGTGTCTGTAGCTTTAATGAGCTTACCTTTTATAGTTTTTAAAATTATTTTTCTTCTAAAGAAGTAATACATTTATTAAGAATGTCTCCTCTTACTAGAGTCTAAGACCCATGAAGACATGCGTATGTTTGATTTCATGTGTCTAATATCAAGAATATTGCCTTGCAAGTGAGATACTAATTTTTATTAAGAAGTAAATATATATATATGAATAAAATAGATTTTGTTTTCTGATTTTGTCACAAATAGTTCTAACAATGACATTCCCTTTTCTTTTCATTCCTAGGACATGGTTCTAAGTTGTAAAGTATTATCTAATACATATAAAGATACTTCTTTAACTTGAGCATACGTAGTAATAGTAATCCATGTAAGAGACATGTAGTATAGTAAGGATATGGTTGCAAAGGAAAAATTTACCTATTTTTTTAAACATATCCACTGTGTTTTTCATGTACAAGGAAGCAAGTCATTGCACCCAAGTATGAGAACTTTTATGTTCTGGTATCAAAATTGCAATGCATATGGAAAATTTCTCACAATATCTTTGTATAAATTATGCAAGACTACATGGCTTATTCAACGTCATTCGGGGCCTAGTAGCATTGTCTTCTTACAGTTGTAAGTAAATTTTTTCCTATGAGAGAGGAGATTCTAAAACATTGTGATAAGGCTGTATATGATTATATGCAAGTGAATTGGAGACTTGAAATATACCAAGTTCCAATTTATCTGACAGAAAAAAGAATCTTAAAAGCTCTTATTTTCTCTGCATTCACCGATAATTATATAGAATAAATGAAAGTTGCAGAATTTAAATTAATCTTAAGAGATACATTTGCAAGGATATGATAGTGAGCAATTTATCACAGTAAGAGAATATACATGTTCTTTATATATATATATATATATATATATATATATATATATATATATATGTGTGTGTGTGTGTGTATGTTTCCTTAATAGTCTACCTTGCATAATAATTTTTTGCATATTTTATATCAAGGAAACTATGCTCACATGCTCTAAAAATAAGCTTCCAACAGATTTGCCCATAAGCTTGGTCGTTCTAAGAAGAATTTATTATTACTTCTCTGATGAGATTAAAAGGTAGAAGAAACAGTAGGAAAATGTGATCATTTTAATATATTGATGATAGCTTTCATTTTAGGATATTCTTCTGTAAATGAAACTACTTAAATCCTTCAGTGTGCCTTCTGGTAATTCAATAGCTCTTTTTGCCTCCTGCTGTTTGTAGAACCATTCATAACCCTACTGGAAGTACTGACATTTTCCTTCCAAGAATCCACACTAAAATCTGACTGTACCTCAGAGCTGATAGATGCCTCTGGCCTAATTCCACTTTGGCAAACATGAGAAAGCCTCATGGTAGTCATGCAGTGCCATTTGCATAGTTATCTCTGCACAGCCAAAGATTTTCCCTATTCTAGAATGAAAAGACAGATAAGGTGAAGAAAGGCCTCCAAATACTGTATTACAACAGCTCACATTGCTGTGTTTGTTTTTATGAACAATTTCATGAACATGATGAATATAATTACTAGTTGTCTTGGTTAGTTTATTCTTGTTGCTGAGACAGAATATCTGACACCCAAAATTAAGGAAGGAAAGGTTTATTTCTTAGAGTTCTTGGAATTTTCAGTCCATATTCAGCTCATTGCAAGGCAAGGTGGTGTGGTAGGTCAACCACTGATGGCAGCTGCCAAACAGCAAGGCACAAACCCCAGAAAAGAAAAAGCACACCTTTTTCCCACCCTTACACTGCTTGTGAGCTCCATCCCTGGGTGGCTGCTGCAGTCACACCATCAATCCCAGCGCCAGACAGCAAACCAATCATGAACAGACTCAGCCACATCCATGCCATGATTACATGAGACTTGGCAGGGCAAGAGGAATACAACTATAACATTCTACCCCTGGCCCCCCAAGGACTCATGTACTTCCTTTACATTAAAGACATTTAGTCCATTTCCAAGAATTGAAAACAAGGTTAAACACTTTCAACATGTAAAGGCACAAGGTAAACATTACCATTCCAAAAGTTACAAGCAGGCGAATACAAAACATTGGAACCAAAGCAGGTCCAAAATCCAGCAGGGCAAATATTAAGTCCTGGAGTTATACACTGGGGTTTTAACTTCCATAGCTTCTCTCTTAGGCTCATTCTGCTCAATTCTTGCAGTTTTTCTTAGATGATCCACATTCCTGGCTTTTCCAAACTTCTGGGTTTTCCATTGCGCCATTGGCTTCACCCTTATATCTTTACATATTAACCTCTGAAGGTAGGATGGAAGCTGCCTTAGCCTCACAATTTGTGCATTTTCCTTGCACTTAAAACCAGTGCCACATGGATGATGCCAAGGTCCATTGCCGGCTGGAATAGTAGCCAGGCTTTCCTTTCTCTTGGCTGTAGGGGTTGAGTACCTGGATCACAGAGCTCCCTGAACCTGATTGTGAGAAAAAGCTTGCCTATACCATTGCCATTCTGGAATCTCATGTGGCCCCTGCCATTTTGAAAACTTGTGTGGCCTCCATCACCAGTCTGGAACACAGTGCTCTGTGGTTTTCTCCTCCAAGCAAACTCTTTTGCTTTTGCTGGCTTGAGGCTGCAAAGCATGGAGGACTCCTGCTTTCTGGGATGCCCCCTGACTGTTTTTTTAAATTTTCTTTGTTCCTTCTCATAAATAAAGGTTTCAGTTCTATCTTTACAGTCCATGGTTTCCTGGCCAAACTCACAACATTTTCTGTCACCATGCTGAGCTCCTTGCTCTTGATTCACAATGCAAATCTGGCTAAAAGCCCCCAACTATAGCCACACCACCATCTCAACATTAGACTGCCTTGAAATTTCCTTTGCCAGATTAATAAGTCCACTGCCCTTAATCTTGGTGTTGGGCAAAGTCTCTGGGCATGGGCAAAATGCTGACAAACTTTCTGCCAAACCGTAACTCATATCATGTGGAGTCCAACAACCAATGCAGTCCTTATTCACAGCAGAAACCTCCCAAGCATGGTCTTTACCGTCAGGCTGTCTATTAGCCTTCTGGTCTTCTAAGCTTCAACCAAAATCTCCCATACAGAAAAGCCTAAGCTGTTCCAGCGCCACACTTTTAGGTGACATCTCTGAACCTTTCCAAACTCATCCCATAAACCATTTCCAAAGGCTCTTAAACCACATGATCAGGTATAGTCACAGCAATGACCCCACTCCTGGTACCAAATTCTGTCTTGGTTACTTTTTTCTCATTGCTGAGACAGAATACCTGATGCCCAAAATTAAGGAAGAAAAGGTTTATTTCTTACAGTTCTTGGAGGTTTCAGTCCATATTCAGCTGGCCGCAAGGCAGGATGGCATGGTGGGGCAGCCATTCATGGGGGCCACCAAACAGCAAGCCATGAAGCCCAGAGAGGAAAACAACATGCCTTCTTCCTGCCCTTACATTGTATGTTGGCTCCACCCCTGGGTGGGTGCATCACTCACACCATCAGTCCCAGTGCCAGACAACAAACCAATCATGAATGCTAGACTCAGCCACATCCATGCCATGATTACATGAGACTTGGTGGGGCTGTAGGAATTTAACTGCAACACTGATTATAATTAAACAAGCATCTTGAATATGTTCAACAACATATTTATCAAGACAAAAATAAAAGGCTTTATGTTAGGAATATTTTATATGCTGAAAATATTCTTCCATTCCTCAGATCATTTTTGGGGATGACACTTCTTACAGATAGTGAAATTCATTTTGCATGGAACTTTTTGCATAATACCTATAACAGAGGGAGGTAGTCCATATAGATTGACAGGTAAACTTTAGAAAAAATAGATGTACTTGTTCAGGAAAAATTTGTTTTTAATGCAGACTGCCAGAAATCACTCAATTGTGTTGCTCATGTAAAGAACTTTATTTGAAATAAAAACACATGTGCCATTAGCACCCACCAAAAAAAAAAAAAAAACACCACATTTTATTTTATGATATAAATAGTGTTACTAGTTGAATTGTATTTCTCAACATACATATAAGAAAATGATCATACTTGGAGATAACATCTAGAGAAAAACAATTAAGGTCAAAACTTGTCAAAAGATTGTTTTCCTAATCCAGTAGAACTGATGACCACATAAGGAAATAAAGTAATTTCACAACCATAATGTTAGCAAAGCAAGTCAGACACAGAAGGTCATCACACAGTTTCTTTTATATAAGAAAACTGAAATTTAAATGAAGCGTAAAATAAAGGAAAGATGATAGGAAAGAGGGAGATAGACTTCTGGGAAATTTGAAAGGATGGAGAGAAGAGAAAGGCAGTAGGAGAAAAGTATCCAAAATGATCAGGCTACTGTGGGAGACAACTTGAGCAGGTCCCCTTGGATGCAAAACAGTTATTGCAACTTTGATTATATCAAAACTTATTTCCTTATGCTGATGTATGCAGAGCTGACTATGGTATTTCCTTCTCTCTTCAATTGACTCTAAGCATTGCAAATAAGGCTAGCTGAGGTACTGGTATGTAGTTTTTAAAGTCATCAGACAGTGTCCTCTTTCCTCCCAAAGTGACCTTTGTAAGATGTATAAAGCACAGCTGGATGGCAGAGCAAGTGAGTGAGCTCCGGGAACGTTGACTGGGGATGGGCCTCGAGAAAGAGGTTGTGAGTTACCAGGGCATAAAGTTTACATATCAGAAACTAAAGCAGCAGCCTCCTAAAACAATTCAGTTGCTATCTTTATTGGGTTGTGCAAATTGAGCCCCCTGAATATCTTCATCTGTATTTTGCAGAGTTACCCTTCTCACTACCTTGTTAGCCAGCTCAAGTTACTCACGTAGTTCCCACCATCCTCACTGTCACTCATCCTCAAGCCACCTCCTTGCTTCACTAGTTAATAAATTCTGGGAGAGGCCTAAGATCAAGGCCTTTGTCTGCATGTCCTCAGGAGGATTGGACTTAGGACCCCTTGGCTGCCCTTAACCTGGAATCTGTCTCGGAATCTTTACTCTCGTCATGGGTTGCATTGGAGGTGGTAGATTGGAATTAACTTACTGGGATTCCAATAACGTCTCAGTGGGTTTATAAATACAACTTCTTGGATTGTGAGGAAGACTAGACAAAGGATTTCAGTACTTGGATTACCATACTCAATATTTGGGGCTACAATAGGCTACTATATATATATATGCCAAAATGAAAGTAATTATGTATCACAAATATAATTTTATATATTTAAATTTATATAGCCTTTATTTGATTTTTAGGCAAATAATGTAGTGTGCATGAGTCTTTCCCATTTGGTGTTTTTATTTCCTTTGTGCAAGCTTCCATTGACTTCATACTGATTACCCATAGCAAACACATTTCCTGGAAAATTTAGCTTCTATTCTGTACAATTACCTGTTTTATCTACAAGGAATGATTTTATTCTGTTTTTATGATTCTTTCCTTTCTCTTTTATATTAAGACACTTTTATCTCAATCTAATGGTGTTTTTAAATAGTTTCATCTCTGCAACATTCCTTTCCCAATAGTCTCACAGGAACTGTGTATATCAACTTTTTCAGGTTTCTCTTTTTCTCTTGTGTTTAAATCCATTTATGCAAGATATTTTATTTATAATTTCTACCAGTTTATTCTATATCTAGTCTATGTATTTCTATGATATTTTGTATGATTATTCTTTCTTTTCTAGTGTTATTTTAAATGTATGTTCAAAAGCTTTGATCATTCCCTTCCAAAAGTATTTTTCTGAATTTCATCATATCAATTATTCTTCTCATTGATTAATGCAGTGTACTAAGTCAGCATAAGGTGGTAATTTTATATTTAATAACTGAGTCTAAAATAAAAATAGCAAAGTGCATGCAATTAAGATACCTTGTCAAGAAAAATCACAGGGTTTTGTCATCTCCATCAACATTGTTGTTATTTCAAAATTCAAAGCACAATTTTCAGTAATTGATTTGCATCTAAATTTATTTTAAGGGCCGGGAGTTTGGCTCAGTGACTTAAGCACCTGTCTGACAGGCGCGAGGTTGTGAGTTCTAGCCCTGGTGCTGCAAAAATAAATAAATAAATAAATAAATAAATAAATAAAAATAAATTTATTTCAAAATAGTGCTTGGAGATCCAAACATATAAACAAATGTGTAGTCAATTCTTTTCAATGCTCAGAAGACAAAAAGTGGTAAGGACAGTTTCTATTGCCTTAGAGAATATACATATCTCAATGAATATATGATGAAAATGAAGAAAATAAGAATAGACTAAATGTTATGCTATTAAACTCTGGAGAAAGGGATCTTATTTATTTATTTACTTTTTGTTCTGGGGATTGAACTCACAACCTCACACTTACCAGCTACACTTGAGCCACTGAGCTAAATCCCTGGCCCTGGGTCTTTCTTATAATGAACAAAAAACCTGGATAAATTGTGTTTTTGGGGGGTGAAAAATGAAAGTTGGAAAAAAAAATGAACTTGAATATGTAGTGGAAGAGGTTTCCAAGAAAAGGGTGGAAGGGATTGCCTCTTGTTGGTGCTTTCAGTAAAGCCAGGGAGGAGAGACATGGAGAATGAAAGTGTTAAGAAAAAAAAAAAAAATCAGCTTTGAATGATTTGGGAAACTCTCAGCCTAGATGGGTAGGATTGTTGGGAACAAGGAAAAAGATTTGGCTCTAGAGTTTTAAGCTAAAAAGTTTAGTTTTATATTTCATGGATTCAAACAAACATACCAGCAGAAGTGGGTAATAAGGGTAAAGTTTTCCAACTAGGATATGCAGAGCATGCTATTTGGCAGTGAACTGGATGATCTTGACATCCACAGAAGACCAACACAGGTTTTGAGAAAGTTATATGAGCAAAAACATTTTCATCTTAAACTAAAGAGGATAAACATAAGACGAGATAAAGGAGATTTTAAGTGTTGTGGGATTCCACACACAAAAAGAAGACTGACAGCCAATATCAGGTTTAAGCATGTGCGGCACTTAAAGCAGGAAACAGAATTGACTCCTGTGTCTTAGCTGTGGATTAACGGACAGAGGCCAAATACAGACCATAGAAAGAAGTTGACTACAATCGGACACAGGGCCTGCAAGGCCTCCACTAAACATTGAAGCTTAATCAAGTCACAGAGAATTACACTTAGGTCTCAAAACCTCCTGGAGGAATTTACCTTGCTGAACTCTGACCTTGCTTTAGATCAGTGACATTTTAATCCTTATCCACTCTCTTCTATAACTGTAAGAAAATATATTTTGTTGTTTTAAGTCACCCAATTCATGGCAATGGTATAAGGGAATGAAACTCCTGACCTACTGTATTTCCAGTACAAGCTCATGTTCTCTAAAATTGAAGAATGAATTTTAGGAACAATGGAAATTAAGAACAGATACAATTATTGAGAGAAAGAAAGCTTCTGTCTGAGAGAGAGACAGAAGGGTTCCCAAGTGGGTTGCCAAAGATTCTGTCTTTTTTAGTGACTTTAATAGAGTAAAACCCTGATGGGGAAAACTGGGAACTTGCAAGGCAGATGGGCATGAGGTGGGACAGAACTGTGGTCAATAAGATTAATTGTTTAGGTAAAATTGACCAAATCAGGGACAAATGGGGAAGCAAGTCACGAAGCAAGTGAGTAGTCTTATGAATCAGTGACTCTTTCTGTAAGGGGTTGAGATGGTAATGCCTGGCTTCTCAAGGTGATCCATCCCTAACCCCTAATGTATACTTAGGGTGTGGTCGCATTTGTTTTGCCTTCTGTTTCGAGATCTGGCCCACAGCAGGTGTGTGTCTCCTCCAAGGTCACAAGACATTTGGTCCTCTGTGCCAGCTTCCTTGGGGGCCTTGCCCTGTCTGATTGCCTATATTTCTAACTAACTCAACTGTTGTAACAGTAATTGTTATAATACCCTAAGAAAACTAACACAGTTATATTGGGACAGTTAACTATTTAATCATATTATTTAATTATAATCTAAAATTCTTCTGTTGCTAAGAAAATTCTTATTTTAAGTAAAACTGTATGTGGGCTTAAAATACTAACATACTCTTGGTAACAAGTCCTAAATGAAATGAGTTAGGGCTAAAATTTATGGCCTATTTCTAAGAAAAAGTAATACATGTGCTGTTTGCTTTTAATTATAAATCATATTTTTGGCCATTGTGTTACAAGTAGTAGTCCTACTATGATTGATTTGTGAATTGATAATGTCTTCCTTGTCACTGCAATATTATCTTTCTTTTGTCCTCTTTTCACTCTTCTTCCTTCTCAATTAACTGTTCCTTCAATTTTTCCTAGTTAATGCAACATTTTTTTTTTTTTTTGGTACCAGGTCATGAGGCAGGTGCTGTGTCACTGATCTATATCCCCGGCCCTAGTATGACTATTGTATCAGTAAATTATAAAAGTTTCATTCATAGTATATTAAAATTCCCTTTAACGCATAAAAATGAAAAAAATTTTTTGATCAAAGAGAACATTGATTGCAGTTGCCTCATGCTGATAATTCCATACTACTATTAAAAGTACAAATATTTGGAAGAATTATCACATACAAACATAGAATTGAAAATTTTCAATCTCGTCATTTTAATAGCCATTGTTTAAAATGATTATTTTTTTAATCAATTAACATAACTTATTTAGAATACCTAATAGCTTTAATGATGTATTTATATAACATTGAATATTTATTGTGATTTCTGTCCAATGGAACAATTGTCTTAAGGTGTAAGTTATAAATATATTCACTATTTAAATGGAGAAAAACCTTTCAATTAATTACTTACTATGCACTTTTTACCCTTATGAAAAATTCATAGGATAAAAGCTCCACTGCAAGTAATTAGAGCACATTATGTGTAATCACTTGCCAAATTCCATGTTTTAAATCAATCATTTTCTGTGTTCATATGTTTGAAGTAATTTCAGAAGTAAATAATCACAGAGCTCAACAAATAAGATAAAATAGTAAAACAAATATAGCAAGTATATTATGAAGCAAGAGAATGAAGCTTGATCTTTTCTGCTAGCTACCTGGCATCTTCACACTAACCAGCCCAAGGTTTTGAGTAAGCAACATTAGCAGCCACATTATAGGAAGGTTTGGAATATATTTAACATTTTAAAAAGTGCTGCTTATATTCATTTCTGTCTTCTAAAACAAGTTTGATGTTTTGTCCACTAGTCCCTAAATAAATGCACAGCATTTTTATTATAGCTTTATTTTTCCTGGTACTTTATTTTATCCTATTATACACATTTGTTTTCAACAATTGTGTTTAATTTATCATTTGCTAATATTTAGACATGTATATATATCTCAATACCAAACAGATCCTAAACTATTGATGAGCAGTCAGTGTCTACATGTTGTTTATTGTGTTTTATTCCAATTTACCTAATATGTTATATACAGAATCAGAGTTCCACAAACATTTATTTTTAACGTAGATGCAAAGAGAACCTTGCTGATAATTTCATCAGAGAACAAAGAGACATATTTAAAGCTCAGTTGAAGTGTAAAGTATGGCAATAAGATCTTGTCCAACAGAGTTGTTAAATCACTCCTTGGGGAGAATGATAATCACTGTTGATTGAACTATTAAGCTCACCTAGTATAATAAGGCTAAAGTTGTAAATAAAGCTTTTCTTATTCAAGGGAGGATCAGACTACATGATGAGTGTTTAAAATAAATTACTACACTGAAAAACACATTGACATTTATTCACCTCAAACTATTTCTCCTCACTGCAAACTCACTTGCCCCATCAGTCTTGCCACTGTCTGAAGCAGTTCTGCACATACATTGTTGTGTCTTTGTGAAATGCAATCAAAAGTATGGTGAATGCTATTGTCAAGCTGTACCCAATAGAAAGGCAGGCTCCTGAAATCATTAGTGTGTGCTCATCTACCTTATTCACTAGATCTGTGACTTCTGGCTTTTCCACAAAACAAAAAATAACCTTGAAATGTGAACATTTTCCATCAATTCAGTACATAGAAACAGACCCCAAAACACAACTGAAGATGCTCATGGAAGAGGTCTTCCAGAACTGCTTCAGAAAATGGCAATAATAATGGGATTTTTAGTTTTAGATTTTAGAGAAATCTGCATAGCGATTTCCACAACACATGTACTGATTTACATGGCCACCAGTAATGCTGGAGGGTTCCTTTACTCTCACAACCTTTCCTGCATTTGTTATTATTTAATGTTCTGGTGATAGCCATTCTTTCTAGAATAAAATATAATCTCTTCGTTTTAGTTTGCATTTCTCTCATTCCTCAAAAAAGTGAAAGCAGAAATTACACTCATCACACCTTGCAGGTATCTTCTGGAAAGAGTTAAATATATCATATTATAGTGCTACTTGCAATCCCATGATTATAGAAGCACTACTAATGATAGATAAAACTGGGAAGTGGTTTATATGTCTATCAAGCGATGAATGGATAAAGTGTAGCATTTATACACAGAGGAGTACTACTGTGCCGTAAAGAATAACCCATCTGTAGAAAAATGGAAGCACTTTGAGACCGTAATGCTAAATGAAATATATCCAACACACAAAATTAAAAATCATATAAGGAGCAGAATAAAGCATAGTAGAAAATAAGCAGATACATCTTTTGCAAAATGTAAGGGGATGAAGAGATAGAGGAGGGGAAGAAGGGAAGAGAAGTGGGATGAAAAATAAAAATAAATAATTAATTAATTAATTAAATTAAAAAGTGGGATGAAAAATAATTAAAATGTGTTTTATACATGTACTAACTCCCCAACAAAGAAAGTAACCATTATGTAATGCAAACACGTACTAACAAAATAATCAAAGATTTAATAAAAAGCGGGAGAAAAAATGCAGGGGTGAGTTGATAATGAGGGAGAATACTTAGAGAGTGATTGCAGTGTCTTTTAATGTAATAGGTTCTTTTTAATTTTAAATATATACAATGTTTTTCTGCCACCCCTCTGAGTGGGACATCTGCATGTAGCACATCTACACCAACAGGATATATGTAGCAAAATCTGCCCTCCTGAAAAGGTTCCAATGAATAAATATTTCTTCATTTGTTCTTGGGAAACATTAGAATCCTCTGAGAATTCATAACTGTAGACACGTTCAAACCAATTTTATAGCTTATTCTCTTAAAACAAACAGACAAGCAAAAAAACAATGTTCAGGTATAAAACAATGTGGTTCAAAGTTGATAACGTCTCCTGGTACTTGAAATAAGCAAAAAGGAATTTGCTCTGGATTTAGTGTGTCAAATATATTTGTCTCTGATTTCTCAGAGAGTTAACTTAGCCAAATACAAGCCATCATTTTATAAAGTCAAAAATAAGGCAGGTCTTCCTAAATGACATTAACAGTATTATTTTAAACGCCCTTCAATAATATTCTTGCTTATCTTGAGTAAAAATTTTATTTTCATTTTCTGAAATACTGCTATAGGTTGATCACTATTTTGACACTAACACTTCAGTCTACTACGTATTTATAATATTTGTGTTAATCAGAAGTCAGGAGAAAAAATAATCACCAAGTATGATGGTTATTGGTATGACTTGTAGCACTATTATAAAGATAAGATAAGAAAGACCATTATTGCTAGTTCTACTGAATATATGATGCAACATTCTATCTTACACAATGTCATTCAGTAAGTCAAAAAATGATGGTTAATGGTATCAGAAAAGAAATTACAAAGCAATCATTTTTCATAAGAGACGTACCCAGATATAGTGAAAAGCATAATAAATTTTAGGGAGTTTATCAGTTTAATTGGGTGAATATAAAAACAGACAGGATTAATTAAAATTCACAATTTAAAATCAGGTATTATTTATAGTGTTGATAAAAGCAATACCTCTTTAAATATGTATTAATGCATAATAAACTGTTCTTGCATAAAGTACAGCAATAATAATAAGAGCAAACTAAATGCCAATCTGCCTAAAATTTATGTCATGAAAAAGTTGGGTTCATTCTAAACATGCAAGGATAGTTTAATGTTTAAAATAAACTCACCTAATACCACATCAATAGAATAAAGAAATAAAATTTCATAATCATACTATATATGTGCATAACAATTACTTGAAAAAATTCAACGTTCATTTATGATTAACACTTTACAAACTTGAAAAAGCATAAACTTTCTCTAGTTGATAAGAAACATTATAAAAAACCTACCACTGTTGTGCTTAATTGTGAGAGGCTAAATGATTTTTCAGGATTGAAAATAAGTGGGATGCCTTTAATGCCACCTCTGCTAAACATCATTTGAAAGGCTTACCTTAGTACAGTATGACAAAATACATATACAGAAAAATAAATATGGATGAGTAGAAAATAAAAGTTTCTGTTTGTATATGAAATTTTTTTTATGTAGAAAATGCACCAATGGAATATTTATTGGTAAACATGAACATATAATGTTACCTATGTACAGAGCTATTCAGTATTGATATTCACCGTCCCTAATGTGCAATCTTAAAGAATCTATAATGAAGGAAAGTGTTAAATTTTTTAAGTTAAAATATGTCATTATTTTTCTGGATTATTTGGACATTCTGATAATATTTGAGATCCATTTTTTCTGCTTTTTTTCTAATTTTATAAACATCATTTTACCAGGAGGAATTTATATTTTATCAATTCCAGGTTTTTATGACAAAATTCATTATTCATTGATAATCACGGCTTATAGGCCTGTTATTGGCTTTTTAAAAGCTCTTTAATTGTAAGAATAGCATGTAACACATGTCAGTAATTTATTATGTGTTCAACACAGTAAGTAAATTAACTGCAATATGTGGGAGGAGACTATATCCTTGATAATATGATAGATCCTCATTTTATAAGTTTTCAATGTTCTAGCCACTCACACAAATAAATATATTCCTCACATATTGTATGACAAATAATGATCTCAATGCTTCTTATATAAGTGATTATGACATACAAAGATCCTAGACTGGTGAAGTCAATGTTTCAATTAGGGAAATATTTCAGTGAGGGAGAGTCATAATAAGCAACCTGTATAGCACAAGTGAGAATCATATAGCATGTTGTAGGATATGTAAATGTCATGTACTAGAAAAAATAGAATAGACTATTTTTGGAAATGTAAGAATAGAAATAGTTATTAGATTTTAATAAAGCAGTAAAAAGAAAACACAAAATTTAAACTAGTGTAAATAAATGTTTCTTTTTAAAAAGTAGTTATGAAGTCCTTAGTTTGAAGTACACTTTATAATAATTATCAAATACTTCAAAGAAATTTTGGTTACTGCCTGCATTTTATAGTAATCTCTGATGCTTACTGTGTTAGTAATTCACACTGAAGCAGAATTTTTAAGCAATGAAAAATGTACCACTACACACTAAAGTAATAACAACATCATGTATGCTGCAGCCTCTAGAAAATTCCAATGTGATTCACAAAAGAATGAGGGTGTAAAGGGCATAAGTCTTTTTGTACTGGTACGAAAATAATTTGAACACATCGACTCAAAAAAAGTTTCCTCAATTCCTCCAAAGTTTCAAATTCTTTCTTAAATATCTGAGGAATTTTTAGTCTCCCTGCATTGTAATAAACTCATACCATGCAATATTTTACTGAAGAAATTCATAGCTATTGGTGTTTGAGGAGCTAGCACTGGATATTAATGGAGAAGTACTGCATTTAAGACTTTGCCTTCAGGGAAAAACAAGCTATTTTCACATTCACATTTCTACCTATTTGTATGATGGATAGAACCCAGTGATATTATTTTAGATTAAAAAATGAACATTAGAAATATGAATCAAGCTAAATAGGATTTGGATAATACTCTGCTTAATTTATGAAACAGAAAATACAGTATAAGTGCAGTTTTACATATAATATACTTTACTTTTGTATAAAGTGGACATAACCTGGGTCATGTGTACCATCTTTTCTACTCTAATAAAAATCTGTCTGTAAGTTTCTTTTTTTGTCAGTTTATTTCTAAATGAAAGGTTTTATTATTATTTTCCTATCAGTATCATAAAAAATTTTTTTTTGTCTTAGAGTTTGCAAAACTAACAAATTCCTCTAGTCAGATGTGGGAGAATCTCTGCCAACACTTGATCCTGGAAATCATGGACAGTGAGTTCTAATCCTCATTTTGCCAGTGATGCATTCTGTAGTACTGAATATGTCATTTTGCTTTTGTTTCTGAGCTTTGTCATCTGTGAAGCAGAGATAATATTGTTTAGCTGAACTCATTCTTCCAGCCTATATCCTCTGAATGAGTTCACAAAGAAACTCTGTATATGAATTTGAATATATACCAACAAAATCATAAGTTATCTACCTCAAAAATATACAAGAGAAAATCAATGGATTTAATTTTAAATGCACTGAGTACATTTTGCAATTGAAACAAATGCTATTCAAGGTAATTCATCTCCATAATTTTTTAAATATAAGAAATAATTGTTTTCTATCTCATCATAAAGAGAAAAGTTAAACACCAAGCTTCAGCTAGTCTCTTTGTTTGCCATAAGTTAATAATTTCATCACAACCATTTAACCCATTAATTAATTGAAAATAATCCACTGGATTCAAATAATGGCAGATCAAATAGAGAGATATAAGTATTTATCCCCTTTTTTCTGCTATAAGTAAACTAGTCTTTCTGTCTAACACACTTTCAATCTTACTAACTTAAAAAACAAAGTTTCACAAGAAGGCATAGTGGTGCATACCTTACAATTCAACCATTTGAGAGTCCAGAGTGGTTGACCAACCCATGGCTAGCAGGATTACATAGCAAAATACTGTCTCAAAATACCAACACCCACACCACAACCAGTCACCCAACCAACCAAACAAACAAACAAACAAAAACAAGGTCCCAACTCACCAGAAGTGACAGTGTCAGTTTTACTTATAAATAAAAGCCAAGAAAGAAAATTAATTTAAATATTAAAGTCTGAAATGACTTGCAGTTTTCTTTGACATCCTTAATATTACATCCTCGGTAATCATAGCCTTATTTCTGTTACTCCATGGTATATTTTAGCGCTGTTTTGTTACAGGAGGTATAGTAAAGACAATGGTCACAGAATCTGACATAAATAGAAATGGGTTTGTGATCACATATTTCCATTTACAATCTACATAATACTTCATTTAAAATATTTGCAGCATTAATGCTTAATGGCATGGAATACTAAATAATATACTTTGCTTTAGATGATAAATATTTGATTCAGAAAATTAAAGTGATAATTAATGTTGGAAACATTCTTTGAGATGAACTCTGACTGGTGTTTTCAGTTTTAGAGATACATTATCTAATGGATAGATAAATTCAATTAAACTATATTTTAAAGAAGTTTTGAACGGAACAGACAAAAATTATCACTCACAGTTACTTTTTGAGAATAGGACTAACTATTTTAAATATCCTTTCTTTAGTTCAGTCTATATATTCTGAATGTTTAATGAGTGTTTGTAACTTATTTACTATATTGTCAAGTTTTATTACCTTCTTTATTTGAACTTTTATTATCATTAAAAAATGCAATATCTACCTTGCAGGATTCATAAAAACTAAGTGTAATATATAGAAACGATGAAAGATATTTAACCACTTTTCAGAACTTTGAGGCAGTTGAATTTCTAAACCCTCTCCTATACAATTTTTCCATTCCAGATTTGTATTTTTGATTCTTTACTCTGAAAAAATAATTTTAAAAATTTTAGAAAAACACTGTAGATATTTTAGTATCAGTGGCCTCGGGTTGCCTAATATAATGCTACCCATTCAATTATGCAATGTTATTAATTTATTAATTTTAGAAAAATTTACTAAAAATACCCTATTTCTATACAAAGAAATGACAAGAGAAATGAGTCATAAGGAGGATCTTGTTTTTAAATAACTTTTTGACTAGCACAGGGGACCAATTTGCTCAGCAATTGGTGATATCATTTCATTGTTTTCTTGATGCTATCGTTAGTTCTTGTTTTATTTTAACCGTATATTATAAAATTTTTATACATTGCTGCTTTTAAAAGTGTTTCTCTCTTGTGGTTTACAGCAATGAGACACTAATGTAACTTACATTGTTTGTGTTTTCTCTTTGAGTTTCATTGAGATCCTTGGATATATCCCATATGATAACTGTGTGATACCCTGCCCAAGAAGAAAGAAACAAAACTTAGATTCTTTCTGTCAAAAACATGTTAGTTTCCCCCCCTTATTTCTTCCTAATTAAGGCCCTTTATTCTATTTTTAATATGAGAAGTAATTAAGTACAATTAGAGAGTACTGCAATGATATCAGTCATCACAGTGGTACAAATAAATGTTCAAAAAATTAATAACTGTAGCATAATCCATGTTTTTAACTGAGTAGATCAGGTTTTCACAGCATGGTTGAATATATTGTTAAAAAACTGGTTCTTAACTGAAAAAACAGTAGCTTCCTTGAAGTCAATGAATGTACTTATTGTGTACTATTGGGCTTTATTCTGTGGAATACAATCGATTCTGAAAATTTACCAATATGACAGTGCAGAAGTAGTTTGGAATCTACTTTCTGTGGAGGACAGATATGGACACATCTGAGAATAGATAGAATGGGAGGAATCCCAGCCTGACAGGAAGACAGTGAGTTTTCTCCATTCCTCAATCTCTGTAGCTGGGGTAAATTTTTTTAAGTACTTAATTCCTGTTATTTCATTTATAAAACAGTGAAAATCACACCTTAGGATATTGTTATACAAATTAAATAAGAACTGCATACTAATGTGTATCATAATATATAATGCAGAGGGACTAATCAATTGTACTTACTGTAATTATACTTCACAAAAAAAAACAAAAAAAAAGATGACTTCAATAATATGACAAAGTGAAGTTATCTTCTCAATTGGCAACCTTAATTTCATCAAAAATATTTATTTGCATATAAAATATTCATAATCTAGCAGCTTAAAATAAGAAAGAACAAAAAACCTTTAGCTAAGTGCTAGCTGCCCATTAGGTCTAGTTAAGAATGTTAATCCTTGGAAATCTGTACTATTTGCGCACCTCTATTTAGATTCTAAGGAATAAAAATACGAAGCAAGAACATCTTGTAATTCTCTGAGTTACATAAATTTCTCTTTCAAATTAATCACTTCTTTTGAGGATCACAGATCCAAACAAAATTAACACTTGAGAAAAATAGTTCAAGGGTGCCTGAAACAAAGCTTCATAATGAATAAGTTTCATAATATATGAAGATTTTTCAGGTCAAATGGGGTAAACTTTGTTCTTTTTGATAGAAGAAATTAGGATCTTAACATAGTCTGAATGAAGTGTATTTAAACAACAAAACTATCTCAAACAATAATCTAAGGTTCTTGTTTTTACTAGCTTATTGCTGTGTCTAGAGTTTTTAGGAAGACCAATTTTGTCTGTGCTGGATGGTCAAGGTTTTATTTTAAGTGACATTGGAATTTTGATGTGGATTTCATTAACTCTAAATATTGTTCTGGGTAATATATTAACAATATTTCTTTTAATTCACAAACACAGTCCATTTATCTGTGTCTTCTTCAGTTACTTTCATCATTTTTACTATGAAACAATGTACATTTAATTTTCTTTTTTTTAAATTTTAAAGAGAAACATAAGAAAAAATTAAAAACATGATAATTAGGAGGTAATAATATTATATATATTACATAATGTTATCTTCAAATCAGTTACTCAGAGCACAAGATATCTGAATTTAATTGTCCAAACACTACTAGCACAAATTTTTCTTTTCAACAAGGTCAGAGAAATCAGTAGTAGTATAACTATCATAACTATCATAGATAGATAGATAGGTAGATAGATAGATAACTTATTTCAGAGCTTCTCACACTAGTGACACAATACAATGTTTACCCATGCATGTCTGATTTATTTCATATATGAGTATAGCCTCAAATTGCATCCACTGACCTATAAAATTCTCAAGTTTACCCTCCTTTATGGCTGAGTAGTATGCCATTGAATAAAAATACCACATCTTTTTTATATACTCCTTAGTCAGTGGGCATTTAGATTGTTTCCAAGCTCTAGCTATTACAAATTGTGCTGCTATAAACATAAGTGCACATATATCGCTGTGGTATCATGTTTTTAATTCTTCTGGGAAGATAATCAGAAGGGGAATAACTGGGTCAAATGGGGCTTCCAACTCTAGTTTTCTGAGGACTCTTCACACTTATTTCCCAGAGTGGTTGTACTAGTCTACACTCTCACCAACAGTAGAAAAGGGTTCCTTTTTCCCCACACTCCCTCCAGCATTTGTTATTGGTTAATTTTTTTGTTTTGTTTTTTGTCAGTATCGGGGATCAAACTCACAACCATGCAGGCGCCTAAGCCACTGAGCCAAACTCCCAGCCTTATTTTGTTTGAGGCAGGGCCGCACTATATACTCAGGCTGGCCTTGCTCACGTTATAGCCCAAGTCAGCCTGGAACTCACAATGCTCCACCTACGTCAACCTCCCAAGTGCTGAGTTGAAGGTGTGTGCTACCACACCTTGCTGGTTAATTTCTTGATAATAGTCATTCTGTCTGGGGTGTGGTGAAATTTCAATGTTTTGATTTGCATCTCTTGAATGACCAGTGATGTTGAGCATCTTTTCATACAATTAGTTGCTATTTGTGTTTCTTCATCTGAACAGAGAGTATTCATCTCAACTGCACGTTTTTGGATAGTGTTTTTAAGTTTAGGAGTGCTGATTTTTTTTAGTTCTTCATATGTTCTTGATAGTAATCCTTTGCCTGAGAAACAGCTGGTAAACATCTTTTCCCATGTTGTGGGTTGTGTCTTCACTCTGTTCGTGGTTTCTCTTGCTGTGCAAAAAGTTTTTTAATAAGATGAGATCCCAGTTGTTGATTCTTTGTGACAGTTCCTGTGCAATATGGCTTTTGTTCATAAAGTCTTTGCCTACACAAATGTCTTCAAGAGTTTTATCTACTCTATCTTCCAGCAGAATTATTACTTCTGTTTTAATATTTAGTTCTTTGATCCATTCTGAATTTGGTTTAGTACATGGTGAAACATATGGGTGTCACTTTAATATTCAGTGTCTGTGCAGTTAGTTTTTGCATAGCCATTTATTAAAGAGGCTATCATTCATCCAGTGAAGTGTTTGGAACCCTTGTCAAAGATAAAGTGACTTTGTGTGTCTGGATAGTTTCTATATCTTTTAATCTGCTCCATTGACCTTCAGATCTATTTTATGTTTTTTTGTTTTTGTTTTTGCTTTTTTTTTTTTTTGACCAGTTTTTATCTCAGTGGCTTTATGGTATAATTTTAAGTCAAGGATTGTGATACCCTCTGTCTAGCCTTTGTTATTCAGTGTTGCCTTTGCTATTCTAGGTCTCTTCTGGTTCTAGATGAATTTTAAGATTGTTTTCTCTAATTCTGTGAGATAAACTTTTGGAGTTTTCACTGAAATTGCATTGAATTTGTATAATAGTTTTGGAAGTATGACCACTTTCACTATTTTGGTTCTTCTGACCCAAGAGCACAGTGCATCTTTGCGTTTTCTAATACACTCTTCAATCTCTTTTTTTAGAGTATTTTAGTTTTCAATGTAGAGGTCTTTGGTATCCTTCTTTAAATCAATTCCTAGGCATTTTTTAAATGCTATAGTGAAATATGTTGTGTCCCTCATTTTTCTCGCATTGAGTTTGTTATTCATTTACATGAAGGATATTGAGTTTTGAATGTTGACTTTGTAACCAGATAGTAGTAGTGTTTTGGTGGAATTTTGGGGGTCTTTTAAGTAGAATATCATGTCATCTGTAAATACAGATACTTTAACTTGTTTCTTTCCTATATTTATTCCATTTCTTTCTTCTGTCTAATTGCTCTAGCTAACGTTCCAGGACTATGTCGAATAAGAGTGGAGACAGTTGACATCCTTGTCTTGTTCCTGATTTTAGAGAGAAAGATTTCAGTTTTTGTCCATTTAGTATAATGGTGGCTATTGGTTTGTCATTCATAGCTTTTTTTAGATTGAGATAAAGACTATCTATTCCAAGTTTCTGTACAGTTTTTAATATGAATGGATGCTGAACTTTGTCAAAAGCTTTTTCTGCATGTATTGAAATGATCGTATGATTTTTGACTTTTTTCTGTTAATGTAATATACTATATTAATTTATTTATGTATGTCGAGCCATTCCTGAATTCCTAGGATGAATACCACTTGGTCATGGTGCGTAATTTTCTTGATGACTTGCTGCATTCTGTTTGCCAGTATTATATTGCGGATTTTTCCATGTATGTTCATTAAGGAAATTGGCTTGCAATTCTGTTTCTCAGCTGGGTCCTTCTCTGGTCTTGATATCAGGGTAATGCTTGCATCCAGAAGTGAATTTGGAAGTATTGCTTCCCTTTCAATTTCATTAAAGAGTTTGAGAAGTAATGATGTTAGGTCTTCTCTAAATTTCTTGTAGAATTCAGCAGTGAATCTGTCAGGGCCTGGGCATTTCTCTGCTCATTGGTTTTTAATTACATCTTAGATTTTGTTTATTGATATTGAGTTATTTAGAATATCTGTATCTTCTTGATTAAATTTAGGTAATTCATATGTATATAGGAATCTATCCATGTCTTCTGTATTTTCCATCTTATTAGAATACAATTTTTCAAAGTAGGTACAGATGATTTTCTGGATTTCTGCAGGGTCTACTGTGATTTTGCCCTTTTCATTCTTAATTGCTTGGATTTGAGTCTTTTTTTTCCTTTTTTTGGATAAGGTTGGCTAAGGGTTTGTCAATTTTTATATAATCTTTCAAAAAGCCAACTCATCAGTTCATTGAATCTTTGTGATTTTTTTAGTTTCCAGTGTGTTAATTTCTGCTCTGATCTTTATAATTTCCTCCCTTGTATGAGCTTTTGGCTTAGCCTGCTCATCTCTTTCTAGAAGTTTGAGGTTCAACATTAAGTTGTTTATATGCACTTGCACTGTTTTCCTGATACAGATATTTACTGCTAAAATTTTTACTCTTAGGACTGCTTTCACTGTGTTCCATAAGCTGCAGCATGTTGGATTGTCATTGTCATTCAACAGTAGAATCTGTCTAATTTCTTCTTTAGTTTCATCTGTGACCCAATGGTTGTTCAGGAGGGTGTCATTTAATTTCCATACATTTATGAGGTTCTTGTGATTTCTTTGGCCATGAATTTCCAATTTCAATACTAGGTGGTCTGTTAGTATTTATGGGATAATTTCACATTTTTGCGTTTATGTAAGCATGCTCTGTGAGTCAATAAGTGGTCTATTTTGGAGAACATTCTGCGTGCAGCTAAGAATAATGTGTATTCTGATGCTGTGGAATAAAACACTCTATAGACATCTAGCAAGTAACTTTGTTCAAAACTTGGTTCAGTTCTAACATTTCCTTATTGACTTTTTGTCTACTAGATCTGTCTTTCTGTGATGGGAAGGTATTGAGACTTCGCAATACAGTTGTATGAGGGTTTATTTGATTTTTCATGTCCATTAGTACCTGTTTCATATAATTGGGTGCACTGGTAGTTAATGCATATATATTTATGATTGTTATCTCTTCCACTTAGATTTTTTCCCTTTTCAAGAATATGGTGACCTTCTTTATCTCTCTTGCTAAGTCTTGGTTTGAAATTCATCCTATTATCTGCAAATAGGATGGCTATCCTTGCTTTTTTCTGGGTGCCTGACACATGTAGTATTGTTTTCCATCCTTTGACTTTCAGTCTATGAATCTCTTTTTGAATTAAATGTGTTTCTTGTATGCAGCATATTGTTGGATCTTCCTTCTTGAATCATTCTGTCAGTCTTTGTCTTCTGATTAGTGAATTGAGACCATTAATATTAATGGTTATAATTGATATGTACTGACTTTTCTTTGTCATGTTATTTTCTTATTTTTGACTCCCAAATTTTTCCCTTTCCCTGTAACTGTTTGCCTTCCCTGGTGGAGACCTTCTGGTGGTGTTCATGGAACTGTAGTCCTATTGTCTCTTTCTATAATGTCCTTCAGAATATTTTGGAGTGCTGGTACAGATATTATAAATTTCCTCAGATGTTCTTTGTCTTGAAAGTGTCTTATTTCTCCACCAATTTTGAAAGATAATTTTGCAGGGTACATCAATTTGGGTTGAAAGTTGTTTTCCTTTAGATCTTGGAATACTCTACTCCAAGCTTCTTGACTTGGAAATTTATGCTGAGAAGTCAGCTGTGATTCTGATTGACTTTCCTATATAGGTGATTTGTTTCTTTTCCCTACCAGTTTATAAGTTTTTTCTTTGGGTGGGTTTCTGGAATCTTGACTCTGATATACCAGGTTGTAAATTACTTTTTTTTATCATGACTAATTGGATATTTGTGTGCCTCCCTTGTCTGTATGTCAAATTGTTTTTCTCTACCAGGGAAATTTTCTGCCATATCTGTGAACATTATTTTTAAATATCATTTGTGATATGTCCTGCTTGTTCACTGACTCCAGCTAATCTTACATTATTCTTCTTCATCTCATCTAGCTGCTGCTGGATTTATTTCTCATGGTCTATTGATATTTTTGAGAAATCTCTCTTTTCCTGGTTGTTAACTGCACGGCTGTCTTCAATATCTGAGGTCCTGTCCTCACACTGGCTGAATTTACTTTGAATATTTTCAATAGAAATTTTATTCTCGTGGATATCTGCTTGAAACTGCTTTATGGATTCCATTTCTTTCTGATGTGGAGCTTCCATGATTTCCTTAAGCTTGTCTATTTTTTTGTCTGTATCTTCTCTAGCATCACTATGTGTGGTCTTTATTTTGAACATAATCTCTGCAGTTATCTAACATATTATTTCTGATTTCACTATTTCCAGAGCCTCAATTTCTTTATTGTTACCACTTCAGAAATGCCTGGTTGGAGGCTTTTGGCTTGTGTCACATTATTGCTCCCTGGATTTTCTTAGGCAAACTGGATGTCTGGGATTGCATTTCATTTAACTATCTTCTCATAATCCTTTCTTTTCTTTTTTTTTTCTAATTTTTTAGTTGAATTCCTAGGGGAGTGCTTGTAAATTGCCTATGATGGGTTGCTTTATTGCTAGTATTTATTACCCTTAGGTGATGACTGCTTCTCTGAGATATCCTCCAGCTTTAGCTATTTTTTTGGATTTTGAGTCTGTTGGAAGATCTTACCTCTTCAGTTTGTTGAACATGAGAAATTGTTTGACTCACTGTCTGACTCTTTGGCACTGTGCCATAGTGTTTTCTGTGATCTTTAGTCAATCTTGGTCATGGAATACCAGGACCAACAGCTGTTTAGAACAATTATGTCAATTTTGGCTATAGTGGCACCAATAGCTTCAAACACAATCCAGAAAATCACAAACTGAACTAACCCTTAATTTATCACTTTTGACAGTATGAACTAGATTTGTGATTATCTAACAAAATTTAAAACAAACTAGAAAATTATATGCAGTATACACATGCTTGATATGTCAATTTTGCTCTCAGGAGTTAAAATTTAAAATAGATTAAGGAGAAAATTGTGAAGTGGAAGAAGAAGAGATTGGAAGTAAGGTTAGAAGAAAAGTGGGGAAACTGGTGTAGAAGGCAAGAGGGAAAGAGCAAAGGAAGAGAAGAACAGAACAGAACAGAATCACAACTACAGACAGGCTAGAAATCACATTCACACATATAAAAACAAGATCAAATAATAAAGGAAAAAGAAAAAAGAAAACAAAACAAAAATTAAAAATCTAAAACAAGAATGAAAGAAAAGATAGGGAGGAAAAAAGTGTTCACTCTCAGGTTTCTCCTCGCTTGTCTCTGCTTTCACTGGCAGACAACCTGTGGAGACAGAGTCCTGATCAATGCTGATCTATCTCAGCAAGCCAACAGTAGCTGTTTGGTAGGGCAGTGGGTAATCTCAGTAGGTCTGTACTTTCTGGTGGAGACCAGTCAGTCTGGTCTGAGCACCTTCTGAGCACCTTCCAAGGGACTGAGCCTTGTTGGAAACCTCTATGTGGAGCCTGCTACAGTTCTGACTTCTGATCCCAGCTGACCCATCTCTAACATGACTTCTGATCAATTGTTCTCTTCCGTGAGAAGATTAAATCCTCTGCATTTTCTTCTAGTCAGTGTAGTCCTTCACATTCGTGGATCCTCTCCATGTACGCCGCTCCCCTCCACTGCCACATTTTTCCATAGACACTTCAGGGTCACCAGCTGTCACCGTGTGTCTGCAGATTTGAAACACTCCCCTCACACAGTGTCTCAAGGAAAAGACATCAATGGGTACCTCCTTTTTCAGTAAAGTTTCTCTTCACTGTCTCTGTGGGCTTCAATTCACATTTCAGATTCTTCCTGGGTCCAGGGCACCCACTTTTCTCCTTTTTGTCTTCCTCACATTGCTGTTTTCCAGCATCTGGTCAGTGACTCTCTGAGAGGCACTTTCTCTGCTGCTTAGCACTTTCTGGCTTCTATTTAATTTTCTTCATTAAATTTATGCCTATGTATTTTATTCTTTTTGATGCTATCCCAGAAGGATTAATTTTTTTCCTCAGTTAGACTGTTACTTGTATAAAGAAGTTCAGCTGATTTTTTATATGTTGATTTTTGTGTCTTGCACTTTTACTGAACCGATTTATTAATCATGATCACTTTTTTTGAAGCTATGTGTGGTCCTTTATATACAGAATCATGTTTTCTGCAATTAGGAATTTTCACACATTCACTTCTTCCTCTTGTCAGCCTCCTATATAAGCAATTCTAAATTCATATGAAGTCAGAGAAGATAATAGACAGCTAAAAGAATCTTGAGAAAGAAAAAGTTGAAGGTATCTCACTTCCCAAACTCAAAAACATATGACAAAGTAAGAGTAAGGGAAACAACACGATACTAGCATAAAAACAGACATAAAGACAAGTGAAACAGACTAAAAGCACAAACTCAAATGAGAAGGACACAAACAATATATAGTGGAGAAAGGAAAGCATCATCAATAAATGGTATCAGAGACACTGCATATCTATATATAAAATAATGGAACTGAATTTATATTATATTTTTCACAAAAATGCCCACTGAAAATAGATAAAGGCATAAAGGTAAAATCTGAAACTCACATGTAACTCTAAAAAAATGAGAAAAAACAGAATGTCATATGATAGAAAACATCAGGACTTTCATCCTAAAATGCAGGGGCCATCTATAAAATCTGCAATTTTCTGTAAACAGCAGAAAAATCCTAACTATAGTTTACCAACTTAACAAGCAATCAAAGCTTATATTCATACTTGATACTACAACTGATTCCAAAAAATATGAGACATTTTCTAGAAAACAGAAAACTGTTTGCAAATTCATAAATTACAATCACTGTAAAAGAAAAACTGGGAATTAAAAGATTTAACTAGTACTTACATTTCCAACAAACAAACAAAACCAAATGAAGCCAAACCAAAATCAGAAACAAGGGAATATATTAACCTTCATTAAGTACCATAAGCTAGCATACATATGCATATATTAAAGCAAACTGCTTAAAGTAAGACAATCAAAATATCATATTAGAAATGGATAATAAACAGTTTAGGATATAGGAGTCACAAATTTGTGAAATATAGCTTCGTAAATAAAGAATAAATTCTGAAGCACCCAAACCAAATCAAAACAAAACCAAAAAAAAATCATCCCCAAACAAACAAACAATGATAGATTCAACTGAGAACATAAGAAAAGTCATCTGGTAAAGGTAGAAAATAAAGCAAGAGAAGAAATACAAAATGAAATGTGGAGCATAAAAGAAGTGACGAATATAGAAGATAGGTAATTAAAATGCATTAATTAAAATTGAGTTTCTATAAAGAAAACAAGGAAACAAGATTAGTATTAAAAACTATTCCCCAAGATATGATTCAAGAAACAAAGGACCTACATTTTCATATGGCAACAGTCCTGCATTGCAGTGTGTAAAATTGAACTATGATGATCACTTTTGAAATATAGCCTGGTAATACCAGCAGACGTCAGATAATTTTAAAATTTCTCTGAGTTTCTAGGAAGAAAAATAAAGCTACTTTAAAAATTAATAATTATTTCCAACTCTTTGCTTAATCATTCAGGTGCCAACTCCTTTGGCTGTATACAGGTATTTTTTATTTGTTTGTTTGTTTTCTGTGTTTTTATAAAACAGTCTTTAAACACAAGATTAGTAATAGAGTAATAAACATATAACTGCAAACACTAGCTAATACGTCTGTAGCTATTACAATCCCAGACAAGGTACCTGAAGGATAAGGGTGCAGGTTCAGAGAGTCAGAGATATTTCATTATAGCAGAATGTTAAACTAAGAATAAAAAGAAGATATAACAATAGTAACTGTACAAAAATTCCTGGTTATTGTAATTAACGGGACATACTCTGTGAAATTGAAAACTTTTGAAAATTCATTAAATATAGAAACAGAAAAATGTACTAAACCTCCTGTATCAGTAAGCTAAATTAAAAATGCAATAAAATTATTCTGGCAATAAAAATTCCAGTTTAAAATAAATGCAGTATTCAAATTTAACAAACTTCAAAGAAAAGAATTATGAATCATATCAAACTAATATACAGAATAGAATAAAAAAAACACTTCTAATCTTGTTATTGCTCCAAGGTAATTTTAAAAACAAACAAAATGTATTATAAGAGAAACAAGCAAAATAAAATCCCAAAAGCAAACCAGTGAGTTTCATAATTATATATGCAAACATAAATTATATTATTTGTATACAAAAATAATTATTTGTTATGACAAGGCAAGGTTTATTTCATAAATGCCTGACTAATTTAGTATAGAAAGAAAATAACTGTAAGGGGATAAATAGGAAAAACATATAGTCACACCAATAAGTGAAGAAAAAAAGTGCATAGTTTAACACACTTTGTAATTTGAAAACCCTTAAAGTTGCTTAAGTCTATAAGAAAAGCTGGAAAAAGAACTTTTGTTTCATTTTCACAAATTGCATCTAGAAAATCTGACATTTTCTATCTTAATAATAAAATACCCATGTTTTCCCATTTAATTCAAGAGGAAATTGTAGACAGCAAATGAACACAAATAAAACATAATAATCTATATAGAACTATGGAAAAATTAAAAACTGTTATATGTAGTCATTTTACAATAATCAACAGATAATCTTTTGAAAATCAAGGAATATGTCACAGTTGAATAAATAAATAATCAATGTAAGAACAAAAAATTACAGTTTTATATACTTAAAAATATTACAAATCAATTGAAAGCACATAATTTTTGATAGTAGTAAAGTGTACATAATTGTTAGACACAGATGTATCAAAAAGTATACTTAATAAGATTAAGATTTTGTTACAATATAGTTAACTACATAAATTCCATGTATGTAAAGTGTGAAAAGAGTTTTGAACAAGAGTACACAGTGAAACTCTCAAAGCATTAATAACTCATTCCTTATTATTCATGCATTCAAATATCTATAGGTAAAATATTACTATATTGGAAATACATTGAAAATACTGAAAAACAGCAACAAATTGTGGTAAAAATAAAAGTGAAGGGCAGGATGTTGAAAACGATAATGCTCTTGTCAAATACATGAGGATCATTTATCATTTGCTCTTTTTATTAAAACTTCAGTTTTTAGAAAATGGCTTTGTTTTGCTTTTTATTTATGTTTTTAAGAAACAAAAACAGAGAAAGGAAATATTCATTGCTAGTTCAAGCCAAATGAGGACTTTGTTCAAATAGATATAAATTTAAATTTTCTAATAATTTAATCAGAACACATAAAATCAAGTCTTGACACTGTTCTAATGTTACCAAAAATCATATTTAGAATTCTGCTCTAGAGGAGCATATGTAATGATACCTTGGAATTTTTAGTTGATATTTTAGATAATTAAATCATTCATTAATTAAAAAGTATTTCATAAGTACAACCTAAATATTCATTCTGTGCATTCTCAAGTAATAAAAAGAAATCAGAGTGAGGCAATGTGTCAATTGCCCATTGTTACAATGATGTCAAATTAACAAAATTGTCTCACATAAGTTTATTCCAACTCACGAACTTGAATATTAGCTATGATCATAAGAACAGAGCTGCAAAGCAAGATTTACTTAAAGGGTTGGTTCTTGATGGATCTTCTCTGAGACTAACATTCAGATATTCTCTGTTGGCTCCATATGACTTTATTCAATGGCTTTTCCCAAGGAGCAGAAGCTATACAGAGAGTTTTCTTATGAAGATTATCAGAGTCACAATGGGTGTAGATTAAATTGCATTCACACTTTTGCTAACAGGTAGCATCTCACTGGCCATGGCAAGTCACAGATTTAAATCTAAAGTCAAGAGGAGAAGAAACATACTTCAGCCAGTATTTGGGGAACTGTAAAGTTACTGAACAAGGAGATACAGAAGAATTAGAGCCATCTAGGAAATCTACTGTATGCAGTCTGACCACATACTAGTATATGTAAATGTAAAATTCTGACATTTATCAAAGTATGGTAATATGACTCAAATATTTGTAAAATAAAACGTATTTCAGTGTTTGTATGAATAAGGTTTTATTAGACAACAAATCAGTGTACTGATCTTTTAATTTTTAAGGTTAAAATGGAGGTTGACTATATTTTATCCATTCTATTAGAAATCTCAGGTTAATTGTACTGCGTTTTCCTAATTTTGTTTAAAACTAATTGTTTGATGTTTACTGTTGTTATTCCATATGTAGTCACTTTCCTTGCAAGTATTTCTCATTGAGCATAATAATCTATCTGAAGTTGTCATATGATTTTGCTTTAAATGAGGTATAAACTTCTACTTATTTCTAAAAATGTGCTCATTAGCTCTTTTTATAAGTGCAATCTGTCCTTATTCTATTTAATCACCACTGACTAAAATCCTATGCATATAATAAATGTTTATTTACTATCATAAAATAATGAAAACAACTAAGTTGTCACATGGCATACAAGGAAGTGCCACGTATCTTAATAGTCTCTCTCGTGGACTTTTTTTTTTTTTTTTTTTGTGGCACTGGGGATTGAACTCACAACCTTGCACCTGTCAAACAGGCGCTTAAGTCACTGAGTCAAACTCCCAGCATCTCTCGTGGACTTTTGAAACAGATTAAATATCTGATAAATCTTGGACTGCTATTTTTTTAAAAACAAAATTCTTCCTGAAGGCTGGGGAATGAATTAGATGAAGTCCATGGTCAAAGTGGTTCTTAATAACACAACGATGGGTGAGAACTGACAGCTTACAAGTATGTTTTTTTCAGTTGTCGTAAAAAAATAACTGGAAGTCGCTGTCTAGCATGGCTGCCAAGCCAGTAAAAGCAGCAAGCAAAACATTAACAGAAACAGATGATGAATTCCCTGTGGAAATGCACTTGTTTGACAGCTAGTGTAGGTAATGTTAATCAACAGACAAAGCAGAAAGAGCAGCCTGCAGGAGGCCACACACAGTAGTAGGTCCTACCACTTACTATACTCAGGTGTATTTCATATATAGACATATATATTTATGTGTGTGTATGTGTATGCATATATATATATAAAACCTTGACATAAATTATACCATGTTGTGAATCAATTACAAAAAAATAGCAACCTACTGTTATTTTAAGAAAACATCTCAAAAATTTTTTTACATCTTACTTTACTTAGGAAAATAGCACGTTTGAGTAATTGCTTTTGCTCCTTATTCCTCTAGATCATGTCAATTCTTTCTTTTCCACATTTCCTTATATATTTATGGCAATAAAGAGCATCATAAATTTGGTTAGTTTGAAAACAAGCTTTGTCATTGGAAATCAGAGATATGTGAAAACAGAAAGTTGCTGCACAGAAAACTCAAAAATTTTGAATCCATTATTTTAAAAATTATAACTTAAAATTAACAGCTTTTAGTTTTGGTAAATGATTAGGTTTATTGGTAGTCACTTAGGAACACAGCAAACAAGTAAGTCTAAAAACATACTTAAGAAATTTAATTTTGCACTGACATACCGAGGACATTCATAATACAAGTAGATTTGACTTTAGGCACGTTACTGTTTTAGTGGCACCTTTTATAAAACTCACTAATAGTACCTTCTTAGATGATTATACTAAAAAATATAACTAAGAAAGTATGTGAAAGTACTGGCATGAATGAGTATATACCCATTGCTTATAAATATAATTATTGCAATCCATATGGCATGCAATGTATTATTGTATAGGTTAGTAAATATCATGTTCTTCTAGATTTGGAAATTTATTACCAGTGTTCAAAATTCATAATGCTTTAATCAACAATAGGTAGCAGCTGCTCTTTATCAAGAACATCTAAGTTAAAAAATGTGGCTAATGATTATGGTTCTAGAAAGATGGTGCTACAATGTGCTATTAGACAGACTTTCATCAAAGCTATTTTATCCATCAGCTTTCACTAGAGAAACAGATATAACACAAGATATGCAAATGTTTTAGAAACTAGGGATTGGCTTATGATGGTCAGGAAGCTTGCAAAAGGTGGCTACACACTGGAGGCTGAAGGGTTCGGAAAGGTCCAGTCCAAGGTCTGGAGTTCACTACAGTGTTCCATGCAAGTCAGTATCAGGAGGCTGATGGGTCTGCAAGGGAAGAATGAAAGTCTACACCAGAAGGCTAAAGAGTCTAAGATGAAGAAGCTGGGAAACCATGCCAAGCTGACGGTGAAAACGGGAGCTCCTCTAAGAACCAGCAATCAGTGCTCCCTCTTTCCCCTTTTATTGTATCCAGGCTACCTTCCCACCCACACCATCTCCTTGCCCTCCTCTTTTTTTAATTAAAAATGGAGAAAGGAAAAGATTATATGTATGTAGGTATACATATATAAATATGTGTACATATATGTATGCAAGATAGATAACTATACTGCTATTCTTTGTTAGTTCATCCGGAAGAACAGTTTGTGCTGTAATTGTTCGTTTGATCATTTTTTATGCCTAGATTTTATAACCTGAACTATTTCTGAAATGACAATATACAATATATTAATGTGCTAATTTTCCTACTATTTTTTGAAATTCTGTATCATTTCTATGCTTTTTTTAATTAAAAAAGAACAAAATGCAGAATTTCAAAACAATAATAGATTAACATTGGTTAATATATGGTTATTATTATTATATTCAAAGTAGTTGCTCAGATTACAAAAGATAGGCATGAAAAAAATGATCAAGCACTTTCCTCTTGCATAGGCTGAGGACATTGAGGAAATAAGGACTCTGGCCCCTTGCTGAATCGCTTAAACTTCTAAACTTCTCAAATTGACACAATGAACAACATCCTAGAGCAGTAAGGGCATGTCCTCCACACCCTAGGATGTACAGCTGCTGAGTTACTTAATTCAGCTTCCAGACTTCTCAAATTGACACAATGATTCAACAATTACAGTTATTCAATACATATACCAGCACGCACAATTTTATTATTTTAAATACTTCTTAATTTTGATCTTTATCATATAAGTAATGTCCATATTTTTTACATGTCTGACCACTCTGCCACTTGTAAGTATACAAAGAAAATCATAGAGTTTGAGGAGCTTCATAATCACTGAAAAATGTGAATTTTTGTGATGTGAATTACTTTACTAGGGAGATGAGATGTGAGAAGATGTGAAATGTATGCTAAAATATGTGTGTGAATATAATTAGGAAAAAGGAGAAAAGAAAGTAATTGTATTAATATTTTCCAAAGAAACAGGACAGGATGATAGTCATTCATTGTACATTAACATTTCTGTCGATGACAGAGCATATATCAGTATGTATGATGGTTGTAACATAGGGTTACAGTGAAACTGAAAAAAAGACCAGTGTCTTTTATGACAGGAAGAAAGGAAGGAAAGGGATGAGTGAGAGAAAAAGAGAGGGAGGGAGACAAGAGTCAAACATGAAAAAAGGAAGGCATGCAAATGTTAAAAATATCTTCCATGAAAAAATAGTGGTAATATAAATAGGAACATCTGCAGTACATGGCCAATTTTTTGTGAATTTGGACAAGGATCAATAACTTGCCTCATAATGTTTAGTTTAGGAATTCTGGGGAATTTTGCAGAATTCGCTATGGTGCATTGACTTCTATTATCAACTGTCATTTTCCCTGTATAAAATACACTGACAAACATGGTAATATAATGACATATTATCTTTCTTTTGTATGTTTGCTTCTCACACAAAATGGGCAATGTGAGTGAATTAGTAAGACATTGAACCTCTCCATGTCATGTCATATTCTCAATTCAATGTATCAAGGTGGGATGACAAAATGTAACACTAAAACATATGCATATATAAATATACATATATATTATATATATTTACAAGTGTATATACATGTTTATACATGTTAGAAATAGAAGTTCTAGACACAAGTGTCACATGAAATATAGAGAATCAGAATTGAGGTTTATTCAGAGACATTTAACAGAGTGGTGTATTTGAACAATTTAAAATATATGCGCATTACTAAATTGGCAATACAATCTCATGTATAAATGTGATATTTGGTATTTGAATGATATTCACTAAAAGATTTTAAATGGTAACAGCAGCCCTACTGCCATATGGAGATTAGTGGAAAGCCAAATGTGAGTCTCATTATTGTGTTCCAATAGAATACTATGACAGAAGAAATGACTTTGTTAATGAGACAAATTTTTTTATTTATTTTCCACAGAAATAATTGAAAGCCAGTAACAATTGTGTTTGTCAAATTCTCAGGGAACAAGTTAAACACATTTCAGAAAATTCTAAATATGAAAAAGCTACATAGTACATCCAGTTCATTACAATCTACATATGTAAAAAACAGTAGAACATTCTATTGTGTAGTTATTATTGTCAATGTTATTATAATTTAATAGTAATTACTTGTGGGTCAAATTTAAGAACATAAGAAGAAATAAAAGTTATTTCAAATCAGCAACTGTATAGAAAGAATATAAAGAATTTTGTAGTCAAATATTCAACATACTGTTTTATGTATTCCCCATTTTAGTTTTCCATTTCTGCCTTGCCTATCTTGGCTCATGTCAGGTCTTGTGTGGCAGTTAAGCAATTTCAAGGTGTATTGAACCATAAACTGAATTTCCATAAAAATTCTAAATGGAGGACAGGTAACAATAAAGATGTCTACAAGTAGCGAAAAATAAAGATGTCGACAAATGTGAATCTTTACAGATATCTAGTATATGCGAATGAAATGATTTGAAACACTTGGACTGCACATGATTAAAAATCACTTTCTATGAAAAAAGTCCTAGCAATCTGGGCTTATTCACAACCTGGATTGGGAAGAAATATTTTACAAAGCCAGACATATGCTTTACAAAGCAACTTCCTTTGGAAAAATATGTCATAGTTATATTTATAGGTTATAGTAAGAAGGAATAATTAATTTTAAAGGTTGAAATTGCTTCTGTGAATACCCAGTGTACATAGTTATCTACTTGAATGATACTTCATGTAATTTAAATGATTTTGTGTGTCCATTAGCAGAGATATATTTTTTAATTTCTCCCCAATCCTTGAGTTTATTTACATAGCTCTATCACAGTATCCAGTTGAGTTGATGAAGTAAATTAAAGTGTTTACTAATGCCATTAGTGAAAATGAGGATGTGATAAATGAAGATTCTTGTGACATGGATCATTGTGCTAATGATCAATATCCTTGAGTTCCTAGAAGCTACAACTGCTACAAAAGAAAATTAGCTTATGTCGATTACAATATATCAAAGTGCCAGTACTAGCGAGTGTTCTGTGAATGCGTTAATAATAGCTTACAACAGGTTTGATGTAAAGGTTCAAATAGCCAATTTGGAAAATGGTATACCAAATTGCAGTTTAAATAGTATTCAGATGTCTAAATTGTGTGAAATCACCATTTGAGTAATATATATATATATATATATATATATATATAATTTTTTAACAATAGTGTGCATGGAAGTATTATGTAATGAGGAAGGAAAACGTTGCTACAGTTCAGATTCATTCAAATTGTATCTAAATGACAGGAGGTGGGAGAAAATTCTTGTGGACAGTAAACTTGTTTTCAAAGGAAAGATTGCTAGAAGTGATGACTTGCACCAATCACTTGACAAATGTTTGACACATTCATCAACACTCAAAAGTATAGTTTTTCAAAGAAAAACATGAGAAGGATTTCAGTATTACTGAAATATTTGTTGTTCTTTTCTTCATAATCAAGTCTGATGATAGGAGAAGCCATGGCACACATAGGCTCACTGATAGCAATGAGAATCTTAGAATCTTGAACTTTAGAGGGCAACAGTCAGGGCCAAACTGCTCCAGCCTTATTGTGAGCATAATTAGACAAAGGGCAAAGATCAGCATGCTTTGCACAGAACCTGGCCTATACCGAGTTACAAAGATACCTGAGAAAAGATAGTGGACCAGGGTGGGGAAAGAGATGGCTGACGAATTAGAGTATAACTAAGTTATGCTAGGAGAAGACTGAATGTCAGAAGGCTAGCAAATGAAATATCTCAAACCTTTTTCCAATCTTCTTTCCTATGACAGTTTTTATAATTATGTTCAACTGAATGAACAGGAGCCTTCATGGTCCAAGAAAGTCTTCCATACTCCAGTAATAGAAACGATAATGATTTCCATCTTCAAGCACATCTATGTTTATTAACTTGTGAATTTCCACACAGGATAAAGAAAGACTTCAAGTCTGGACAGAAGACCTAAGTTGATACTGATAATCAGAGAACACAAGCGACAATATGGTCCCCTAACAGAACAGAAGTAGAGGAAGTGTTAGTAATAGATGGAGTCTTGGCAGGGTGTACACACATGGTGGCATTTATCCAGTCACAGAATATATAATCAGGGTTACAACTGAGGCCTGAAGAAATCCATGATTTTGTGCAATATGACATATTATGTTTAGAAAGCCCAAGTGGAAACCTCCACAACTGTCTCCTTTTCCCAGCCATGACAATAAATTAAATGTAATATTGTACAGGGGTGGGAGTGTAGAGGAGACGGATGCCATCCTTAAGAATCTGAAGGATACAGTTATGGTAGTTTCTATCGTATATCCAGATACATGTCTATTAAAACATTCTTCTACTTAAAGAAATCAGGTGGATCTTTTATCATGCAAATACACTCCTACTTACTCTATCAAGGAGTAACTTTAATTGTAACTGCCATGACAGGTGTGATATTTTTGTTACAGTAGATTGACATGTCTCCTACAAAATGGTATGTGATTATGCAATGAACAATGTACACTTTTCCACTCTGATCATCTAAGTGGATTAGAAACAGTTCATACCCAGTACAGCATCATAGACAGGATGTTTTGAATAAAGGATTATGCTTGCTTTCCTGCCTCCTATCATAATATATTTTAAAGAAATCTTATAGGGTTTGTGTGCTAAGAATGACTTTTACATTTTTAAATATATGATACACACTATTATTTTTTAAAGTACTATTATATTTTGAATGAATACAGTTACCCAAATTGTTTCATTTGGCTCTAAAGCTTTAAAATGTTTACTATCCTCTCCTTTCTAGGAAATGTGCCAATTCACAATCTAGATTAGCTTGTCATCCTACAAAATCAAACACTGATCAACTGTGTCAATATTATTCTAATTCAGTTATGTGAATACCACATTGTAATTTGCATAAATGTAAAATTCAAACGTACATAGAAATAATCTTTCTAGAACTCAGTAGGAAGCAAAATTAAGAAGGTAATATTATTCATGCTTGTTTAAGTTTTATTTGTAGAATTTGATTCTACATCTTATTTTAGTAGTAGATTTGGTTACTCAAAAACTACAAAGTGCAATATTTTGGAAGTTTCTAAACATAACTGTGGTCATAAATTCTAGGAAATGTTGTCATAACCTGCCTAGAAACATTTGGAAGTTTGCCATTTGGTTTTCATTCTATGTTAAAATTTTAGCCCAGTGTTGTCTGTTTCTCCTTCCTCCAAACATTCACATTTCAGTTTTTGTTGCTCTCAAAGCTTGATTCCCTTGTTGTGGTATTTTTGGTTATTTTAGGAGTATTGTAATTTATGCAACTAACATGTTTTTGCATTTAATTTTCGCCTAAATGTTTGCAAATTTCATTTCCTCAAGTATTTTTCAGTATAACTCTCCCACTAACTTTTCTTCTTACCATTTTATTATTTTGCAGGTTTTACCATTTAGGAGGGTTTGGAAATAGTTCTCTTCAAGGTTTATGTTTCTTTTTTTTCTTTTTCTTTTTTTTTTTTTTTTTTTTTTTTTTTTTTTTTTTTTTTTTTTTTTTTGTGCACAGACACGAAATACACACATACTTTCCTAGCTCACTTTGTATCATGAACAAAAGAACTGCTCTTGTTTTTATTAGGGTGCCTCAGGATACCTAAAGATATAGTCACCTTACCAGATTGCTTTGATTCACAATGTTATCTCCCTTTTGATAGTCTTAGATGATTTTTTAATTGCCCTAAATAATCTGCAGTGTATTCAAAGTTGCTAGTGATTATTTCATCTGCATAAAATCTGTCATTGGAAGTAATTTACAGGAAAATAATAAATGTGCAGCATAAAAGCAAATAGATAAAGAAGCACAGAAGTAATTTTGTGATTCAATAGACAAGAATGACTTTAAATGTGGGATTTACATAAGAAAATAATAGTTTAGTTTCAAAAGCAGCTTACAAATTTAAAGCTTTTGGAGTAAGCTAACTTAGTAGGGAATCAAAATGAGGATAGTAAAACACATTCAAAAAGTGTTCTTTCCTGCCTAGGCCAGAAGTAATACCTCAAATTGGGGCACATAATGAATTGGTTTAACATTGTTATATAATACACAATTAAAATACTAATTTATTGATGACTTCACCAAAAATGCTCTTGTAAATAATTAGATAATTTAAATTTTTTGTGATTGTTGTCTTAGGTGTTTTTACTCTGTCTATTCCAGCAGTAAATAGTTGAAATAAAGAAAATTTATCACTCTAGCAGTTGTCTTATTTACATGAGTTAGGGAAAAAATTCATTGGGAGTAATATGGGTGCAAATATAAAGACATCAGCATTTTCTTCCCAAAGGTGAGATTTCACTACTTCATTCTGACTGGCTTTCAGGAAGCATCTCATGAAGCATATCAAGAAATTGGAGAAGTGGAGAATTTACATGATTTTTTTTAATAGAAAATTTGACCAAAACTTTTTAGCCTATCTGCTATCTCCTTTTACAGAAGTCTATATGGTAACCGGAAGAAATTTAAAGCTCTAGTGTTTCAAAATGTAGACAGATTCCTTGTTGGAAAAAAATAAAGGACAAGTGAAAACTGGCCAAGAGGGACAGAGAGAGAGAGACAGAGAGAGACAGAGAGAGACAGAAACAGAGACAGAGAATACAAAAACCTGCTTAGTAAGACTGGCAATGTCTGTAATATTCTTTTTTGGCACCATTTAACAATTCCTCCCAAATCAGCCAACAAGAATGGTGGCTTGCAGTGTGAGTTTACTTGCCCATGAAAATCAGCACTCTTGTTAGCAGAGGTAGACTCTAGGATAATAAGCAGAAAATTATGCAGATGACATCTTCAATAAAATGTGCTCACTTATAAGAAATGGACAATGTTGCACTTGTATTTGGGGCAAGCAGCAGATCAGCCTGAATTGAATAACGAGCATAGAAATGAAAGCTTTCCAAACATATTCTCTAAACCTGACTGTTAGACTAGAGAACTCCATGCACGTGCAAGAACTGAGGCATCCTCATAATCCTTTAAATCCAAGGCAGACTGAAAATCAGCTGAAGTTCAGAAGAGCTCTCCAGCAGACACACAGGACTTGAGTTTTATGAACTGAACATTTGCATAAATTATCTATACATTAAAGATGATTATATAAAATAAGGTGAATAATGTAAAATAAATGATTAATACTAAGGGGGGAAAGGGAGATATAGAAACTGACCTTGAGTGAGTTAGATATTAGATTGAGCAAGATGGCACTATCAAAGAACATTTTTATGAATGTGCTCAAAATATTGAATGACACCAAGTTTGAAAGATTTTAAAAATGATCACAATAACTTAACAAACAATGATTCTCAATGGAGAGATAGATGTTTAAAAAGTGGAAATTTTGGAGTTGAAAAGTATAAGGCTAGATTTGAAATGGAAATGGGCTAAATGATTTCAACAGATTTGAGATTGAGAAAAAATAAGAATGAACATAAAGATTGATCAGTAGAAAAATTTTTTTCATCCAAAAACAAATGAGTAAACCAGGTGAAGTAACTTAAAACGGGTAGAAACACTGGTTATCTCATCTTTAGATCAGAATAATTTTTTAAATGAAAATGATGATACAGAATTTAAAAACAACATAATAGGAGATTAACAATAGTTAATATATTGTGTGTATTGTCATTTTCAAAGTAGTTGCTCAGATTATAAGATTTAGGCATGAAAAAATGATCAAACAATGAAATCACAAACGGTACTTTTTTGATGAACTAACAGAGGTTAGTAGACAGAATAATTTTCAGGTGTTTTTAACACTTTCTTCTGGATCTAGCAAGAGTGGTTTAATGTAGTTGCTTTCCCTCTACTAACTCATTTCCCCAGTATAATTGCCCTCAAATATGTATCTATTTTTGGAAAATTTCAAATCTATGTGATAGAACATAAAAAATTTCTAATTATACATAATTATTTGCCTATGTATTTATACCAAAAGATAAATTGCATTAGGGAAGATATTTTATTTCTGTAATTCTATTGGTTTTTTCTCAGTAATTGTATTTTTTGTTGTTGTGTTTTTTTTTTGTTTTTTTTTTTGTTTTTTTTTTGCAGTACCGGGGATTGAACTCACAACCTCGCGTCTGCCAGGGCAGGCGCTTAAGCCACTGAGCCAAACTCCCAGCCCTGGTTTTTTTGAGGCAGGGTCGCACTATGTAGCTCAGGCTGGCCTTGCGCTTGCATTGTAGCCCAAGCCAGCCTCGAACTCACAACACTCCGACTACCTCAGCCTCTTGAGTGCTGGGATTAAAGGTGTGCGCCACCACGCCCGGCTTGTATTGTTTTTGTTATGAATATAAATGCTTAATTAAACATTTGTTGAATGAATAAATGCATAGTAAAAACACACTTGTATTTTTGCTGTGCTTTCTAATACTCTTTTCCCTACATTTCACATTTAATTTTTAAAATAAGGAAAGGTAAATTTCATACTAACTTAAGAATTTTGCTTTCAGCAGTCTCAGCTCACTATTGTTGTCTTTAGCTTTTCAAGGTTTCTTTCAGCCTGCAAAGAACTTGTGTACCAGAGCTAGACGATTATTTTGTCTTAAAAATAATCTCCCACAGAAGTTTTAACACAATCTTAAAATATCACAGCTCAATGAAAGAACAAAGGAAAAATTTTCCAGTAAGGCAATTCAACATCTATGAAAAATATTGTTTTAACTCATTAAACCGTACCCATTTCTCCTTAACAAAAGCTCTGTAATTAAAATTCATAGGTACTTCTGTAAAAAAAAAAAAAAAAAAAAAAAAAAAAGAATAGAGATGGAAAACAAATGTTTTCTGGTCTAAGACTGGAGAAACTGTTGACTACAAAAAGAGCTACATATGGCAATTTTTGTATTTTAGCTGTAGGAAAAGATAACAAGACCATGCACTTGTCAAAAATCATAAACTGTACATAAAAGTAAGTGAATTTTGCTTAATTCGTATTTTAAATAATAGTGGTCTGTAATAATTTTGACATCTTTAAGCTTTTGATCAGTTTGGAAAAATATATCATGTGGAAATTATGGAGTTTACCTCAGTGAAATCTGTCAATTTTAGGAAGTAGCTAGAACCTTGTTAAGCAGTAAAACACCCCTTGCGTGTATTTTTTTTAAAGCTTGAATTTAATGCCATCGTATTTTAAGCAAGACTGAATGTGTTATCCCTGAATACATTTGGATCATTTATGTCTTACCATACCTACAGTAGCATAGAGGATTCTAGGGGTAGACTGGCTAAAAGAGAGCAGGTAACTTTCTCAGTTCTAACTACTATAGACTACTCAGATTAATTTTTTGTTTGATAATAACTACTTTTTTCATTACATTATTGAAGATTATGAATATTCCAAAACTAGATTTGAGTAATTTATGTCACATTTATTCTGTCTCTCTCCCTCTCTTTCTCTCTCTCATTAGATTTCTTTTTCATATTTAAATATCAAAACAATCACACAATAGGAATAATAGCTCCAAGTGAATTTCAGGGAAAATCACACAAAAAATAAAAGTATTTATAAGCTAAGATCTGCACATAAGTACTGGTATCTTATGGTTTTTAAGCAGTATTATAACAGATTTTATAGGGACACATTGGTGTTTACCTGTGGAGGCCAATAAAGGTCACAATTGATGATGCTACAACACATAAAATGAGCTGTATCTACTAAAGTAAATCATAATAACTCAGATCTTTAGATAGGAATCAAATGATATAAACTTATTGTGGTGGGTTAATTAATGGTCAACTTGTAACACTCAGTTGAACTGAATCAGCATGATTCTGGGTGTGGAAGGCCCACCTGAAAATTGGTGCTAACAAAGTAAAAAGAACTAGAAAGGTAGACAATGTGCTGTTGAGTCTCCTGGAGAAGCTAATCATGCTGGTTTTCCTGAAACGAATTCAGTTGTTTTCCTCTTCGGAGGAACACGGGTCCTTCCTATTGCTGAGGATGGCTGTGGTTCTTTTCTTGGTGAGCTCTGGTCCCTATACTGAGTATAGCTCCCTGGCTCCAGTGCAGATGCCTCAGCCTGCTGGTACAGATCCTTCGTGCCAATAGAGCAGACTTTCTAGTTTCCACCATTGACTTTCAGTGTTGGGGACCACAAATTCACAATGACTAATTTTGCATACTTCCCTAAGAAATAAATGGAGGCTTGGGATTATGGTTTCACCTTTTTGAGACTTTTCATTGAATTCTTTAGGATGGGCCATCCTGTCCCACCTACTAACACTAAGACTAATAAGATTAAAAAGGATACTCCAGAGCAAGATCCTTCTTAGCATAAGTTTATCTCTGCCCTCTTGAGTCATCCCAGGATTATCCTTTGCCTGCTGAGTCATCGACCTCTCAATCTTCTGCTGACACTGAACCTTCCACTAACCCTCCTACATTGTGTACCCCTAATAAGTAAATGTTGTTTTGAAGTATCTTGGTCTCTGCCTGTTCTAAGTCATTGACCTCCCAGGCCCCCATCATTCATTACCTAATTTGTCTGTTTCTTATCTCATCCTTTTGCCATACCCCTCATATGGGCAGTAGGGGATCTTGTCCAAGTCCCTGATGCTTGGCACCCAAACAGGGACATTCTAATTAGGCCTGAGAGGGAAGGTCCACCTGAGTGGAAAGAAGAGGATGTGAGACAGCGAGAGGACTCCATGGGGCCAAGTTGGGAATGTCAAAATAGCAAGTGGAAAGTAAAACACTTGGTACCATGGAAAGTTTTCATCTAGCTGGGATAATGGTGTTGACTTTATCTATAAAAGAACAAAGATATATATATATAGATAGATAGATAGATAGATATAGATATAGATATAGATATAGATATAGATATAGATATATACTTGTTTATGTTGTTGAGCAGGCTGGAGCTCATCAGCACCTGTAAGTTGAGAAAAATATTACAAAAAATTGTTAAATATGATTAGTGGTTTCTGTAGCTGGAAAATTTAGATATTCAAAATTGTGATAAGTTGGGAGAAAATGTAAACAAGTACTCATAGCAGAAGAGAAACTTTCTCCTCAGATCTTTTCAGCTTGGACCTTGATAAAATCTGTTATAGGTCTGTTAAGTACTAGTACCCCCAAAATTTCTGTTTTAGAACAGGAATAGGGAGAATAAATAAGTAACAAATAAATAAATAAAAAACTGCCCACTGTGGCCTGGTTTAGACCCAGAGCCACGTGGAGATTTTGATACTCCTTGACCTTTGCCTCCAGTCTATTTAAAATATTTTAAACCTTGTATGTCTAAATACCAACAGGCTGTTGTTGTTTCCAGATGGTGGTTAGACATGATGATGTGATCTTAATATTCAAAAATAGCTTGTCCCTGGACATTGGGTGTTTGATTTTAAACTATTTAAAAAATTAAAACTGTGGTAAATAATTGAGCTCAGGGACCATTCACCATAGATTGATTTGTGGCCCTATCAATATCTTCATCTCAATATGAAGTAATGTTTCCTTCTTCAAAATCACTGTTAATGTAAAAGGAAATATCGACTATAATGCTATTTCACAACTAAAAAATGGTAAAAATTGCTTTATTTTTCAACTTTGCACTAAAGAAATAATCCTTATTTTCAAGTTTAAAAGTGAGCCATAAAAAAACCCAGATACCTCTGGTCCTTAAGGCATCTAATATCATTGAACCTAAGGCTACTCTTCCTGGACATTTAGAACCAGAGGAAAAGTTTCCAAGACAACTTCAATCAAAACTTCACCCACTATTACAGAGCCTGAAGCTTCCCCTACTTCCCATTCCCATCTTGAGGGTGGAGCTTCCAGACCAGCCATAAGTAATCTTCATTTTCACGAGGCTGTATCCATCTGTAGTTGATTTTGTTTAAACTTTTCAAGGACAGTATCCCTTGTAGAAAGTAACCAGAAAATTTAGAATTACCTATGTTTACATGCCTCTTTCTCTCTGTAACCTAAAGCAAATTAGGCAAGATCTAGAAAAATTTTCGAGTGTTCCTAGTAAGTACATTAAGGTCTGTAGAGGATTTACTCAGACTTATAAACTACAGTAGAGGGACGTAAAGTCACTCTTATACATTGACTTCTAATGAGAAACAATAGATATGGACTTTAATCTTTGAGTTTCTTAAGTGTATTATTGATACTTGGGGATACATATTTTTACAGTGGGTTTAAATAGAGCCTAGCCAGCACTGCTGTAGAGGTGAATGGACAGAGAAATGAAACTATCTCAAGGCTCTCTTTGCCCTAGGACTGAGATTTCTTCTGGACTATCACCTGTCTCTGTCTCTGGAGGCAATAGATCTCTTTACAGGCTGGTATTTTAGATCTTTTGGTTGAGAGTAATTTATAAGAAACTAAACCTTAAAGGATAAAGTTGAGACACTTTCATTTTCTCTCACTATCTTTTAAAATATTAAAACAGCCATTCAGATTCTTTGATTATTGGTTTAGTCTTCTGTTTGACAATGCAGTTGGAGTCAGTCATAACTTCTGTTTCTAGGAGTATGTTTTGCTAAGAAATACAGGTTCAGCCTGGGAAAACTCTCGATCTTATTTGTCTTTTTGCATCTGAGATGGTTAGGGTTTGGTTCTTGTGCCATACTTGGAGTCACTGTTCTGTCATTTCTCCACTGCCCTGACTCTGAGAAATAACAGTATACAACAGTATTTAATCCTAGGCAATTCTCTCCCCCATGGCTGCTTAATTTAAGGACAAATTTCCAGAATGATAAGTTTCCCCTCCTTTGGGCCCTACCAGAGTGAAGTGGATTTCCACTTTTCTTTGGGTTATATTCAGAATCAGGTCTATTTGTAATCCTGTAGCTCTCAAAAATATATACACAAGTTTTAGTCCAAATCAATGTCTTTTAGTCCTTAGGCAAAACTGGAGATTAACTCCTCTTTTGTCTCACCACAAAAAAGATGCTGACTACTTTTTACAGCACAAAGTAGGCTGATTGATTTTTTATAACACAGATAGGTTCACTGATAGAACAAAATACTTGTAGCCAACCTTATAAATTCAATAATATTTTTAAACAGAAACAGTTATTTGAAAATAGGCACAGCACCAGTCTCCAGAGGATTGCCTCTCCTCGTAATTTCTCTCCAGAACATCTAATCAGCTGGCCACTCTAAGAGATAATCTCTTTATACACACAAATCTGGCCTTCTCACCCCTAGATATAGTTAAAATTACCATTAACAGTCTGTCCCATTAGAATAAACAGTTATATGTGGCTATCAAAACTGCAATATGGATATTCCAATCAGATAAACCACTACCCTAAAAATGTCTTTGCTTTAGTAACCGTATTTGCTTTCATAGGTGTAAGAGATTTTATTCCTTCTGATTCACATTACAAGAGATCAAGTCTTCCAAAATGTAAAAAAGGTTCTGACTATCTATTTATATTTACAAATATAAAAACTATAAAAGCATTATCATAATTCAAATTGGCCAAATATATTTTAAGTGCACTCTGATTTTATAAACTGTCTTATGTGTACTTGTTTTGTATGTCTGTCTAATCTGTAAATAACTGTTATATCTGAGCTCAAAAAATAAATTTTTTTTGCAGTTTTGGATCTTTAAAACATTAACAAATTCAAGTTAGCTGATAAATGTCATCTACATTAAAGACATGCTCTACCTAAATTATCAGCTGGTCAAAATGATGTTAAAAATTGGTTTCATAAAGATTGTTGTTTATGTGCTATGATTCAAAACATCTCTGATTGATCAAAATTGTGTGTTAAATATTATGATCTTGTTCTCACAGGTCATCAGAAATTTATTAAGGTAATAAAATGGAGACCCTTTATGCTTTGAGGGATTTATTGGACAGAACTCCCCTTTGGTCAAAAAAGAAGTAACTACCTGGAAAAAATCGTTATCCTGTCTTTGTTCAGTAATGGGAGAGCCTAATATTCTCTTCATAGCCTTATGGGAGACACCCTAATAAACACTGTTACAAATATTATTGTGATGTGTTTATATTGACCATCATCAAAAGGTTAAGTTTCTTTAGAAGCAATAGAACAAGGTTTTCTCACAAAAAATACTTCTAGCACAAAACCAAACTAAGAAATCGAGGTTTTCCTATGGTTGTGACAACTGACTGTTGTTCTTGTGTTGTATTAAATGTATTCATGCCTCTAGATTTACACGTCTTCCAAAATGTAAAACAGGGATTGTTTGTGGTGATCAACTTTGCTTTCAGATTCTGACCTTTGTCTTAACAAAAACTTATGTGATGTGCATCCAACTAAAGGTCAGCAAGTTAGGTAAAAACTTTTTAGGCATTATATAGCAATGATTGATTAAAAGTGGTATTTTATACCAAAATGGAAATTCAGATTGTTACAAAATGTCATAATTGTCATGCTTCAATATTTTGTATTTTTTTTTCTAATTTCGGTGTAAAGTATGTAACTGTTAACATTCCATATGGATTTAAATAGTAGTACATCCATGGTTGATAAAAATAACGTTACTATTTTATGTTCTAAGGTGTTTGATATTCAGAAAAGATAATGATGTTAAGTTTACTGCATTATTACACTGTAATGTTCTCAATATTTTCTTCTGAATGTTCAACAACTGAGGTTTGCAGACCAAAAACTAGAAAGATAAATGGGCTATGAGGACAACCAATATTTTGAACCCAGTCCTCCGAGGTCAGTGAGGACCCAGGATATAAGAGAACCTCTGCAGCAACATCCCTTAAATCTGTGAATTCCTATTCTTCTGACCAAGGAGATTATGGGACCACAAAAAGGTGTGATATATGGTATGTATTGTGCCTAAAAGAAGTCACCAATAGAATAAAAATCTCCCAAGCTATCACAGAAAGCAACTTGGTCAACTAATGGGGCTAACACTATCAAGAACTGAGAGACTCTTTCCATGGCAAATTCTATGGAGACTTAACTGATCTTGATAGATAAAAGAGGTTAATTTTAATTATTAAAGGTCTGAATTTAACTTGGTTTTGAACATCCAGCAGAAAAATACAATGAAAAGATATATAAAACAATGTCCTAATAAGTTAGAAATAGGAAAGGGCTCTGATCATTAACCTCTTCTGGCATTTTCCAACTACCCCAGTAATTGACCACTGTTACGACAAATTAAGAATAAATTATAATAATATCAATAAGAAATCCTAACTGTTGCTGTTATAAAAACAAAAAAGGGAATATGTTTGAGACCACAAATTCACAATGGTTAATTTTGCATACTTCTCTAAGAGATAAATGGAGGCTTGGGACTATAGTTCCACATTTTTGAGACTTTTCATTAAATTCTTTAGGATGGACCATCCTCTCCCACATACTAACACTAACTAAGGCTAATAAGATTAAGAAGAACACTCCAGCGCAAGACTCTTCTTAGCATAAGATCATCTCTGCCTTCTTGAGTCATCCCAGGATGATCCATTGCCTCCTGAATCATTGATCTCTCAATCTTCTGCTGACATTGAATCTTCCACTAGCCCTCCTACATTGTGTACACCCAATAAGCAAAGGCTGTTTTGAAGTATTTTGCTCTCTGCCTGTCCTAAGGCATTGACCTCCCAGCTCCCCATCATGCATTACTGAATTTCTCTCTATTTCTTATTTCATCTTTTTGCCATATCCTTCATACAGGCATTTGGGGATCTTGGTCAGGTCCCCAGTGTAGGGCCTTCCCAGTGCAGACCCTTGATACAGACTTGCATGATACATTGTCATTAGTTCTAGGGCCCCAGCTGGACTCATGGAGAACATTGTCATAGGTTCTAGGTCATGCAGATCATTGCCGTGGGATTCAGACCCTCAGCTGGATTCTTTGGGTCTCAAGTACATGAATAGATCCTTGCACTCTTGTGCATTGACTATTTAGGTAAATATTAAAAATAATCCTATAAATTATGTGTCCTGTATTAAAAAAATTCCCTTGTGAACTCTGACTACAAGACTTATAATAATACTTTAAAAAAGTTTATGGTTATGAAATTTCCACAAGGACCACAGCTGTAAAACATCTGTGGCAACTTGCCTGAAAACTGCACTGGACAAACGTGCTTCATATTTGGTTTTGCTTAAATTCTTTTATCAGGAGATATTCTTAATTATTTCTAAATCATTCACCACTAACGATTGAGCACAAAAGCTACCTGAAAACTTTGGGTTTATAATAGCAACTTCTTACAAGAGTCCCTGGTTTGAGAAGGCATATCTCTGCTCCTTTCCCTGGTATGTACTTATGAGTCTGCATGCATCTGAAGGATGTGTGGGATAAAAGATACCTCACAGTTCTGGCAGGTAGTTCTGGATGTCCCTCAGATCTCCATGTAGCTGGTCATTTTCTAGTGGGGTCACACTGACTTCCTGAATTGTCAGACTGAGGTCACCACTGCAAGAAGGTGGAGGTAGAAGGCCTAGTGTCTCCTGAGGTTGATACTTTAGAACTTGCATAAGGATATTTTCCCACAGTATGTTGCTCAAAGCAACTTCTAAGTCCATTATAATTTAAGAAGTGGGCCAATAAATGTTCCATCTTGGTGGAAATCACTGAAAAGTATTGTTACTGTGCTTTTCAACCCAGTAACTCTCTAGTAATTTTTTCACTAAGTACATGCATTATCAGAAATTCTTTAAACTGAATTTATGAAAGGTGGCCTTTCAACTCAGGCACGGTGGCACATGCATTTAATTCCAGCACTCAGGAGGCTGAGACATGAGGGTTACTGCATGTTTGAGGCCAGTCTAGGCAAAATAAGTTCAAGTCCAGCCTGAACTTCATAGTGAAACTCTGTCTCAAAAAATACAAAAGAGAAAAAAAGAAAAGAAAAGATGGCTTTTTATATCTTTCATATCATTATTCTTGCCTAATTGTTTGCTCATACTTTTTGTAATAAAACAAACCTGACTAGGTATCTTAATTTAATATTTTATATTACATAATACATATTTTAAGCATTGTTACTCTCAAATGTTTAATATGGTAATTTCTGCACTGAAACTACTAATCTATTTAAACCCTATTTTGTGTCACATACTTGACATGGAAAACTTCTTTAATGACTCTTACTCGTAACTATTCTGTAGTTGGGGAATCAAGGGATGAGACTGAAAAGGAGCATTTCAAGATTGGAATACATCTGTATGTTGGTGGTCTATCCTCCAAGGTCATATTTTACCAAAAAAATGAAATAATATATTGTTATACCATACAAAATAGTGTTTTTGAAAACTGATCTATCAATCCTCTCCAATTTCATTTTAATGATCATTCTAAAAGAAAAACTTACTGTAGATGGCCTCTGAAATTTTAATTATGCATGCTATTTATTACTATACAGAAAAAGAAACTTTGCTTATATAAATGGATGGTAATACCCACAAAGGATAATTCCACATGAACATGAATGTACCCAGAAGAATGCGAAGACGACTACTTATGAAGATCTCTAAAAATCAGGCAAAGCATGACAGAATAAGTATCAAATGACTCCTTATTACAAACTGCAGAATTAGTAGGGGAGGAGCAGGACAAAACTAAGCCAAAGACTTAAAAAACTTGAATAATATTAAAAATTTCTTGAAAAGTGTTAGATACTAAGATAGTCTGTGAGCTCCTTTCGAAAGGAAGAAGTTTGAGAGAGTAAGGCATAGCATGAAGCAAGGTAGACTAATGTCTTCTTGGATTGAAGTCTCTTTGGTAATGCTCTCCATAACTGCCAGTCTTAAAAAAGACTTCTCCTAAAGAGTATACAAAAACTGATTTAATTACATGTGATGGTATGAACAGCTACTTTGAAGAAAACAAGACATTATGGTAGGCTTTGCTGATTTCCTGTCATCTTGTTCTGAAGTCCAATAATGCTTTTTTTTTGTTTCGATTGGTTTTAGTCTGTTTTGTATTGTCTGATTCCAGTATGTGTGTAAGTGTAGACAGCTATTTTGAAGAGAAGAAGAAACATTAAGGAAGCCATTGTTGATTTTCTTACTGACTGGTTTTGAAGGCCTGTAAGTCTTTCATTCTTTTGTTTTTATCAGTTTTATACTATTTTGTTTTGTTTGAATCCATTGTGTGTGAAGACACAAGCAACCATTTTGAGGAAAACAAGAGACATTATGGTGGCCACTGTTGATATCCTGTTGTTCTGTTCTGGTGTTGCTTGCTCTGTTTTTTTCTGATCTGCTTTGTTCTGTTCTGTGTTTTTGTTTGCTTGTTTGCTTGTTTTAATATCTTAAAAAAAAGATATTTCCTGCCACAGAAAAAGACAAGGATTTCAAAGGTTCTGCAACTAAAGACTTGTCAATTTCTTTCATTAAAATATTTTTATTAGTGTATGTTTGAAGTACACGCTATTTACAGTCATCTTGAGGGATAGGTACTTTCATGTAATACAGATAGCGTGCTTCATTTTTAGTGCCTTTCCTCTTCTCTCCCATCTTCCTCCCTCCTCTTCTAAATCCACTTTCCCCTTTTTCATTCTTGTTGCTATTATTAAGGTTGTCTCATGTTTACAACATACAATGTTTACATTCACTGAGGTTATTAGGTTCTTATACACATGACGTATATTTATTCTACTTATTTCTCATTTCTCCTCTCCCTTCCCCCTGTGTCTGGATACCACTCTATTTGCAGGAGATCTATTGTCTCTCTTGTCTCCTTCTATTTTTTATTGGGCCCTTTGTTTGTAGTTTGTCATATTCAAATAGGACATATCCTACAGTATTTAAGCTGATGTGTCGGATTTATATCTCTCAACGTACTTTTCAGGTACATTCATCTTCCTATAAATGTCTCAAATTTGTCCGGTTTTATATGCAAGAAAGAGTTGATTATGTATGAATACCACATTGTCTTCATCCATTTTTCTGTTGTTGGGGATACAGGCTGCTTCCAGGATTTAACTATTATGGATTGCACAGGTATAAACGTTGGAAGGTGTGTATTGCTGTAATGACGAATAGGCCATCTCTGTACCTATGTGTACTTCTAGCCCCTTTGTCCAAGAATAAATAGCTGGATGTCTGAGGATATTTCAGTTTCCCCCATTTGATTTCATTATGTATATGTCTGTTTTTGTTCCAGTACTATCTCATTTTTAATCACTGCCGCTTTGCGTTATAGTTGAAATTGGATATTATGGTACCTGTTTTGCCCAATACAGCATTCACTCTTATGGATATCTTTTGGTTCCCCATAATTTTCAGATTATTGTCTCTAGATCATTGAAGTAAGCTATGGTATTTTGATGGAGTCTGTTTTGAATCTGTGTAAGAGTTCTGGGGTGTGGACACTTTGACCATCACTGCTCTTGCTATGTAGGAGCAGGGGAGATCTTTCCATTTTCCAATCTTCTTTTCAATCTCCTTCTTCAGAGCACTGAATTATATTTGTAGAGGCACTTCCCTTCCTTAGTTAGGTTAATTTCTAGGTATTTAATTTTTCTTGACATTATCACGAATAGTATTATTCTCATAATTTTCTTCTCACTGAATACATTATTGCTGTACACAAATGCTATTGATTTTTGTTTGTTAAGTTTGTATTCTGCTACATTACTGAGCTTGATTATCAATTCCAGCAGTTTTCTAGTGGAATTCTTTGTATTTTCTTTATAGAGTATCATGTCTTTGGCAAATAATTATTGAGTTCTTTTCCTATGTGTGTCCCTTTTATTCTTTTTCTTGCTTGATTGCTCTGGCTAGTATTTTTGTTATTGCTCTCAATAAATGTGGTGATAGCATACATCATTGTCTTTTCCTCATTTTAGAGGGAATCCTTTTAATTTTTCCTCATATAATGTAATGTTGGCCATTGGTTTGTCATAAACAGCTTTTAAGAAATTCAGGAATGGTCTTTCTATGCCTACTTTCTTCAGGATTTTTATCAAGAAAAGATACTGGATTTTGTTGAAAGTCTTTTCTGCATCTACTGATATGTTCACGTACTTTTTGACCTTGCTTCTGTTTATGTTTATTATATGTATTGATTTGTGTATGTTAAACCACTTTTGCATCGGGGGGATGAAACTTATTTTGTTATAAGGTATTATCTTTCTGATGATGTGTTGCACTCTAGTCATTAGTACCTTGTTGAAGATTCTTGCATCTATATTCAGTAAGGAAACAGGTCTGCAGTTTCTTTATGAGTTCAGCCTTTGTCTGGTTTTGGAATCAGAGTAATAGTGGCTTCCATGACTTAACCTGAAAGCACTTCATCCCTTTCAATTTCTTCGAAGAGCTTGAAATATATAGGTGATATAATACTCTTTTATAATTTTAAAAACAAAACAAAAAAGATAAAAATGATTCAGAATTTCAAAAAATAGGTAATTAATACTAGTTAATATATTGCATATTGTTATCACAGTAGTACTTGTTCAAGTTACAAGATTTAGGCATGAAAATATCATCAAACTATCAACAATGAAAGCACAAACCGTTCTTTTTGACCAACTTACAGAGATTAGTAGTATAGTTATCTGTCTTGTATACACACACACACACACGTATATTTAAACCTACTTACATATAATCTTTTCCCTTCTTCCTTTTCTCCTTTCCCCTATCCCAGTTGTTCTTCCCTTTTCTTCTGTTATCCATTGATTATTTCTTTCCCATTCATTTTCTATTTTGCATTTTCAATCTTACTTTCTTTTGTGTGTGTGTGTGTGTGTTTTGTTTTGTTCTTTGTGGGTTTTTTGTTTGTTTGTTTTTGTTTGTTTTTTGAGACAGGGTCTCACTATGCAGTTCAGGCTAGCCTTGAGTTCACTTTGTAGCCCAGGCTTGTCTCGAACTTCCAACGATCCTCCTGCCACAGCCACCCAAGTGCTGGGATTACAGGAGTGAATCCTTCTTTCTTAAAAGTTTTATAGAATTCAGCAGGGAATCCTTTGGGTCCTGGGCTTTTGATAGGTGGTGGATTATTTATTATTGTCTCATTTCATTCCTTATTGTTAGGTTCTTCAGCAACTTTATGTCTTTCTGGGTTAGCTTTGGTCATTTTAGTTTAGAAACATGTCCAGTTTCTCAAAATTTTCTAATTTTTTGGAATATAATTTTTCAAAAAAATTATTGTCTTCTGTATTTTCATGGAGTCTGCTATGATTTTGACTTTTTCATCTACCTGTGTAAGTGTTTTTTTCTCCTTCCTTTGGTAAATTTGGCTAAAGGTATATGTGTATTTTGTTCAGTTTTTCAAAGAAATGGAATCTTGATTTACTGATTTTTTGTATTTTGTTTTTAGTCTCAAGTTCATTGATTTCTGCTGCAAGCATTATTTTCCCTCATTTTCTTTTTTGATCTAGATTGATTTTTTTTCTCAAGAATCTTAGGGTTGTGTACAAGGTTTTGTATTTGAGCTCACTCTGTTTTTCTAATGTGAGCGTTTGTTGTAATGAACTTCCCTCTTAGGACTGCTTTCATAGTATCCCAGAAGTTTCAGTGGGTTGTATGGGCCTTGTCATTAACTTCCAAAACTTTAAAAACTGTTCTTTCTTGATTTCTTCTGTTACCATTGGCTATTTATGACTGTTATTAATTTTCCAGGTGTTTCTATACTTTTCATGATTTCTTCTTTCATTGAGTTCTATTTTCATTGCACAGCGGTCTGGTAGTATGCATGGGTAGATTTGAATTCTGTTACATTTATGGAAGTGGGCTTCATGGGCTAGGACGTTATCTATTTTAGAGAAAGGAATACATGCTACAGAAAAGAATTTATCATCTGTTGTAGCATTTTGGAATACACTGTAGATAATTGTTAAGTCCATATGTTCAAGGATGTAGTTCAGTTCTGATTTTTTTATTGATATTTTCTTTCATTTATTTGTCTCTTTGGGAAAGTGGGGTATTAAACATCCCCACTATGATTGTGTGACATTTATTTGATATTTTATGTTCAGCATATTTATTTTATGCAGATAATTTCTTCAGTATTTGATACATAAATATTTATATGAATTATCTTTTCTTGATGGATTGTTCCCTTAAGTATGTAGTGACCATCTTTGTTTCCTCTTAAAGTTTCATCTTAATGTTTACCATTTCTGATATCAAAATTGCTAACTCTCCCTGTTTAGGGGATCTTCATGCATGAAATATTATTACCCATCTTTTGATTTTTACTTTGCAAATATCTTGGATTTAATAAGCTTCAGTTGAGGCCATTAAGAGATATTAGTGAGATGCGTTTATGCACCATCTTTGCTCACTTTTTCTGTTTATCACTTCTTTGTTTTTCTTTTCCTGTCATTTTTTGGTGTTGTTTACCCATTGACCTTGCTCAGTGTTTTCATTTTATTCAGGTATTCAGTTTAACTGAGTTCATTTCTTCTGTCTAGAATATTCTTGGGCATTTTGTAGAGTGCTGGTTTAATATTCATATATCTCTTGAGCTGTGCTTTTCCATGAAATTCCCGTATTTTTTTCACCTATTTTGAAGAAAAGCTGTGCTGGTTGTGTTATTCTGATTTGGAAGTTATTTGTTCTTAGGGCTTGAAATATTTCATTGCATGCTCTTCTGGCCTTTGAAGTTTGTATTGGAAGTCTTTAATTATAATAGGTTTAAGTTCATATGTGATTTTTTGTTGTTCTCAGAGTCCTGGTAAAATTCTGTTTTGCTGTTGCTGTTTGATATTTGGAAATTTAATAAAAATACATCTTGGTAAACTTCGTTCTCATCACAGTTGTCTGATGTTCAGGAATTGTTTGTGTCTGAACATATCCCAAAGCTTCATACAGTCATGGGGGCAGGCTTCTAGAATTTGTGATTGATTCATGGTCTAATGCTGGGATTGTGGGAGTGAATGCTACACCTACCCTAGGGTGAGTGTGAACTGCACACAATATAAAGGACAAAGTCTTCTCTCTGCACTCCTCCCTTTTCTCTTGCTGCTTTTGCTGTCTTCCAGCCACCCTGAACTGTTGCCCTCTGCCATGTGCCACCTTGCCTTGGAGCCTACTAATTATAGAAAAACTTCCACAAATTATGAGCTAAATAAACAGTTTTTTCCTTAATTTTGTGTGTTTGGTATTTTGTCTCAGCAATGAGAGAAAAGTACTAGCACAGGAAGTTTCATGTGTCTGTTGAGATCTTTGCTCATATTTGGTAAATTTTGTTCAATGATTTTTGTAAACATATTAATAATTCCATCACTGTTGTCTTCTAGCTGTTTTCTAACTTCAGGTGGCCTTTGATTGGCCTTCTTAATGTCATTATATATATATATATATATATATATATAATGTTTAAGCAAGACACCAGAAAACCCCCAGTCTCCCAACTCTCCTAAAGGCATATCAAAGCTACAATTATATAATTGTTTATGACTCCCAGGCAACCAAGATGACTAGTATAGAGAGAAAACCATCTGTCAGCCACTGACATATTACCATGGCTATAGTACTAAATACTGTGACAACTGTGGCATCAAATGTCGCTCGGATATTCATATATTGTACAAACCACTCATGGAAAGACCTTAACCTGAACAAAGAGAACTGTGATTTTAGTCAAGGAAATCAGATCTCCCATATTCTGACCTATTGTACTTCAGATCAGTGCTTTCTGTTGGATTTAGGCAGCAGTGCCAGAGCTGAAACTTAACCACTAGACTAACTGCCTTCTTCAGGACCATCCTCCCTGATAATTACATCCTCCTAACTTTCCCTCCCACGACAGAATACAGGCCCCATGATCTTCCTGGTCTAAACCCAGGATTCCAAGGTGATCCATCAGATCCCTGTTTAGCTCTCACTTTCAAAACCTCTCTCCCTAAACTGTTTCTCATCCAGTCTCTGGGGTGCTGTAACATTTCAATCCTGAAAAAAAACCTGGTTGTTGGTCTCTTCTTTGATCAGGTCAGTGTGTTGGTTGTCATCTCTTTTGTCTTGTGCTTTGGATACCCTAGGAATGGAGATGGCACCAGCTGGGAGTAAGACATGCAGTTCCCAGTTCCTCCTGGTTTAGTGCTTCAGGACGGGACTGGAGTCAGAATTGACTCTTGGTTGAGTCTTTTAATATGTTGTGTTGTAAGAACCATATATTACCTTATTGGTGGGGAGTAAATTAAAGAATTTAAAAAGACTGAACATACGACATGTTCAACAGAGCTCTAAAGACTCAAAATTTAAATAATTTTAAGCATTGTGGCTGGTTATAGGAATGCACTTTATTTGTTCCTCATGCGACGGTGTTTTGAAAATTAGATTTTGGCAATAAATATAGGTCTTTGTGGACCATGACTCTAACACAGTCAGGAAGCTCTTTCATCTTGTACATTCTCTCCTATTCAACTAGTTTATAAATTTTCAATATAAAGCAAATGGCCTAGAAAAAAAGTTTTTATTGCTAAATATCAAACAAAAATCACATGCTAAAAATAGATTACCTGACACTCGCAATGAAGAATATACTCAGTAGATGGCATGACTTAATGAGAGAAACCTTGTGCATGTTGCTCAGAAAGTATTCTTTTATCATTGTTTAGCAAGGCAGGCAGAATTGCTTTCATACTTTTTACCTTTTCTTTTCATTTTATGTATCAAAAATGAAGAAATTATAGGAGTCAGGTTTATTTGTATCCCTTTTTGGGGTGGATTTGTTTTTGCTTCTCATTTTATTATTGTATTAGTACATCTTAGTTATATTCATACATGCATATAACCTATGGGATTTTTACTAATTTAGCCCCACTACTGCTTCTATTTTCCTCTCCCAGAATCATCTTCATCTTCTCTAATAGCTTCCTTTCTATTTTCCAGTCATCTATTTTTCCCCTCTCATTTTGCTTTAGAGTACATACAGCAAAAAAAGCAAAAAAGCAAAAAAAAAAAAAAAAAAAAAAAAAAAAAAAAAAAAAAAAAAAAAAAAAAAAAAAAAAAAAAAAAAAAAAAAAAAAAAAAAAAAAAAAAAAAAAAAAAAAAGAAAAGCAAAAAGGAAAGAGAAAGAAAAAGATGCTTTTTATTTTCTTCAAGTGGAATATTTAAATTTTGTCAGTCCATCTTTCAACATAGATCTACTGAATGTTGGGAATTTGATCCATCATTACCATATGTTAAACTTAAATTTTATTTAATTTGTGTATTGTGCTCCTCTTAGAGTCATCATCTTTACATGGTGTCAAAGTAATAGAAGATTGTTCATCTCACAGAGGAAGGTGGATCATCTTCTGGTTTATGGAGCTCTAAGAAATCTTAGGTTCAAGATTTTCAAATGTCTGTGTCTCAGTTATTTTTCCTATTGCTGAGACAAAGTGTTCAGTATCAAAAGTTAAAGGAGGAAGAGTTTTCAACGGTCTCAGTTCATAGTTGACTGGCTTCGAGCCACAGTGGTATGTCAGAAAGGCATCACAGAGGAGAAACAGTCCATGCCAGGAAAAAGGCACAAATCAGCAAGGCAGCAACCAGAAAACTACAAGCGACAAGCAATGATCCTCTTTCTGACTCTTATTTTATGCAGTCGACCCACTGTTAAAGTGGGTAGTACTCACACCTAGCGTGAGGTACCCTTAATCCTACCCAGAACTATGCCAAACCAATCAGTAGAATAATTTAGTAATCACACATCCTTGATCTCAGTATTACACACTCCAAATCCAGCCAACTCTGAAAAGCACCACCTATGACTTCCTGAGGCTTTGTGGGGGGGCATCTAGACACAAGCCGTAGCAATCTGCATCCATAGTCATGGCCTCATTTCTACCTATTTAAGCATAAGAGATTTCTCATGGTTTTTAACTCATTTTTAGAAAGATATTTGATTTTAAAACTATAGTATTAAAGTATTTATAACCTGAGATTATGATCTTCTAAACTACACTGCACAAAATGTGAGGTTGATCATTTACATGCCTTAAAATGAAACTTTTACAACTAGAATAGAATTTAGATCTTATCGAGCTAAATTGGTCTCACTAAGCAAACATTCAGAATATCTGGCAAAATCCCAAAGAAATCTCTGTCTCTGTATCTGTCTCTCTGTCTCTGTCTCTCTGTCTTTGCTGTCTCTGTCTCACCTAAACCAAGGACCTAAAATGACATCAAGCATTAATTTTAAGCAATGTGGTAACGCTAATTTCTGCCCATTTCGTGATGACACATTTCTCAGTAAAGTTTCTGTTGAACAAGATTTATTTGGGTTTAGTTAGGATCTTTGGCATAGTTTAGTAGGCATTTATTTGTTTCCTGATTTTAGGAAGTCATTCAGTCCTCTCTTGTCCTTGGGCAAAGATCAAGCAATATTTATAAACTTCAGGTACTTTCGGAATGAGACTGTCAGCTGCAAGACATTCTCAAAAGCTCTCCTCAGTTGGAATCCTTCTTACCCACTAGACAGAGTTTTTTTGGGTAGAAAATAAGGCATGATATTAGAGCATGGCAAATCAAATGAGCAAGTGTTTGTGACCTGTCAATAATGGAGATCCAGGAAAAATACGTAAAAACAACTTTCAAAGCCCTGAACCTGGGGTTCACAAGAACTCAAACAGGTCTTTGATAGGATGACCTAGATGTGACATTAGCCTGTGAAGTGAGGGATTCAAAAGATATCTGCCATGAAGCTTTTGGCCACCATGCTCTCTCTTTCACAGTGGTCTGCTCTCACTCTGAAGAATGTACTTCTTTTCCTACTTTTAATTGTATCACACTTGCTCTGCAGAGAATGTTCTTTGCTGAACTTTAAAATTTGCTACCTTTTGCATTTGCTTTGCCCAGTTCTTTGTTCAGACCAAGAACCTAGAAAGAGTCCCTAGAAAGGGACCCCAAAACTTCAGAACACGGCAACAGAAAAAAACAAGTTGTAGTGTATGCCAAAAGATAAATTAACAGTGTCTTTCCACTCTGCCTACTTCCTCCTTTATTCAGTGAAACCAGGAATTCTTTTGTTATATTTTGCAACAAAAATGTCTTTAACCCAGGAGAGTTTTGAAATTCTACCTATGTAAAACAAAGAGATAAAATCCACAAGGTGTAAAATCAAAGAGTGGGTAAATTCTGTAACAAACCAAGGAGTGCATGGATCAGATAAACTCCAGTCTTGTGGGTTTTGGTTATTATTCTAGTTTTATTGCACTTTTTTCTTCTTGTTTTATTTTTTCTATATATTAGGCAAGGCAAAAAAGAGCATATAACTGAGATATCAAACAGAAATGATAATAATAACAATGGAAGTTAGAAATTCTGTTCTGTATGATTGTAGTAGTTGGCATTTCAAAAAAATTGTGATATAAAAACAGCATAAAAATAATTTTTAAAGGAGTTGTTACACAGACAGGAGAAGAACAGGTTCCATATCCAGTTGTGAAGATGGCAAGATGTAGCCCCTGGAACTGGCCCAGAAGGAGGTCATGGAGATGGCTAAGAAGGTGAGGCTTACAGAGCAGAAAAAACTTGAGGAGTCAGAAGTAAACCTACAGGGAAGAGTGTTGTGGCTAAAAGTGAAATAAAAAATATGGTAAAAGATAAACTCCCTTGTGCCTCATTCAGTGGTGACTTACATTCCATCCTCATTTAAACATCTGGATTCCCTGTCATCACATCCTTCACCACATGCAGCTAGAATGCACTGTTGTCCTTGTACCTTGTATACATTTAAGAATAAATGTTTAATAAATAAGTAAATACATAAATAAAATCTATCCAGATGAATAATTCATTCATAAAATAATCAAAAAGTATTATTCTGTAGATTACAGTGGTTCTACTTCCAAACTATCTTATTTAGGAATAAATCTGAGAAAGTTGTTCTAGCCATATATTGCTTTACATGATATCTGTGATTTTCCGTAAGCATTTTCAGACAATATTGACCCTTGGTATCTATTTTCCTTTTATGTTCATGTTTAGGAGGAATTTTTGAAACTATTTTTCTTAAATTTTCATTCTACTTTATCATTCCTTTTAGTGCATCCACCTTCTCTGTCCATTGTTAAAGCAGTGTTTTTAAAACTCAACTCTTCTGAATGAACAGAGAAGCTTCATTTCAATCTTTCACTTCAGAAAACATTGTACTTTCATTTTCTAAACGATAGAAAAAATATTAATATTTACTTCAAAGAATTAATTTAAATTTTTTAAAAAAGTCAACCTACTACCTTGCTTCCATTAATGCCTAAAACACTGAGTCCAGATTGTTACTTATATTATCATTATCTTAGACTCTATTTGCAAAAACATAACCTCTAGACAATGTGAGCTGAGCTGTATTATCCACTTTGAAATACTGACAGCCTGGTTTTTAAATCTGTAAAGACTTTGCCCCTTTTTGCTGTCCTGCTGTCTGATATTTATCAGCATCTAAGTCAGAAGCTTTTGGTGAGTGCCATTTGTTATGTGCCTGTCGGAAGCGTGCCAAGTCTCTCACTTTTGTAGTACATCTAAGTTGATCTAAAAGGTAAGTCCATTCCAGATGGAAATACAACAGAAAATGAACCCATACACTCTTACTAAAGGGTTTAAGGAAACACAAACCATTTTCTTCATTTAAAGCAAACCAATACAAGTGCTTGCTCTTTTAAGAATTAGAAAAATTTTAAAGTCTAGCATCAATTAATATTATTTTCTTGAAAAAGTGTGAGTATTGAGACAGGGTGGGCAAAGACAGATGCTGTTCAGAGGTGACCCAGAGGAGTCTGATGAGTTCAGACTGTGTTGGAGAAGACAGAGCACCTCACCATGCCTCTGGCATGTTTCCTTTAGTGCATAAACCTTGGCATGAAGATCAGCTAGTGATTTTCTCACTGTGATCTATTTTCAGGAACCATTCAAGCCCTAGGGAATTTTTTACTTATATGCCTTCTGTCTTTTTTTTTTTTTTTATTAAGTCTGTGAAGATTTGGGTTTTTTTTTTTTTTTTTTTTTTCCTAAAAAATGCCTTCAGCAGAGCTGTACTTCACAGTTGGCATGTTGATTTCAGTGTGAAGTTCCTAAGGATACCTGCCCTATAAATGGTTATTGTGCTCTTTTATAAAACAGGTCCACTGGTTATAGACATCTCTCTCTTCCCTCCTTTCTTATTCTTTGTTGATGGATTGTTGCTCTCCTTTTTCAATTCATTCTGCATTCTGTTGTCTCTGTCCAGAGAAGAAAAGTCGAATATCACATATTCAGGTGTTCAGTGACAAGAAGGGACAGATAAACTAAAGTACATGCTCCATATGCTTCAAAGTGAGCTGAGAATAAAAATACATCAGACATAGAGGGGAGTTATCTTTCCAGATGTAAGAATAATTCTTAATTTTCATTTATTAATTTTGTAAACTGTGATAGTTAAGCAAATTATAGTCAGTAACTGATATCTTCCATAAACAATACACCCAAATGAATTATATTCTCCTTCTTAATTTAAGAATTCAATATATGTTCACAATTTTATTACTATTATGGATATTTTTGTAGATGAAGGAACTGGGATGCAAATAAGTGCTAAGAAATCCAGTAAGTGACAAAGTAACAAAACAAATACTTATACAACAAAGGATTTTAAGCTAGTCTCAAAATTTAATTAAAATAAAACATTGTAAAACTCTATGTGCAGACTTCTCATAAAATTTCTAAGGATAAGTTGATTTAGGGATTTTGAAATAGGCAATTAGTGTAGGTAATTTTCAGAATATCTTTAGCCACTAAATTTTATGACTCACAATGTCCTTGTAGATATAAAATTATATTTAAACCAAGTAAACCTGTATAATTCCTAGTATGTGCTATTAAATTGAGCTTTAAAAATAGAATCTCCATCATTAATATAATAAAAATAATAAATGGAATATTCTGATTGATATTCTGATTGATTTTCCATGGGCATTTAATGAGCATTTACTATGCATTTATGTATCCATTAAGGGTTTTCCTGTTGCTTTGGAAACTTTCTATTGTTGCTGCATTTATTCTAAGGCCTAAAACTAATATGGAGAAAATTGTTAGTCATTTGAGATAGTATACCTCTCCAAAACTTTCTGAAAGAAAGAAAAAGTAGCAGAAGTAGAATTAATAATTACTTCATACTCTTTTCTTTCTGTGTTTATAAGTGCAAAACTAGAAAATATGTAGGAAGAGACTCATGGGTATTTTTTGATCATGAGATTAATTTTATGGTGAGAAGTAATTCCTTTTTCTTTTTTCTGAGAAAAGAAAAAGAAAAGTAATAATTTCAAACAAATATCCCATAGGCCAATGTTCGTGGTAAAGAAGAAAAAGAGTTTTAAGAAGTAGTGGAAATTTTAATTTCAATTGTATCAAGTAGACAAATAATAAATAAATGGTCTTACTGTTTTGATCCTTTTCCTACTCAATAGGACTGAGTGAGATTTCAGAAGTCAAAACCTGCAATGTGTACTTCTAGGATAAACAACCAAGCAAATTGTGCAAAGGCAATCCACATTATGAAATATCTCAGAGATGTTGAATGTTAAAAGATATTAAGGAATCTTCATACTGATTTCCTTAGAGTTGGATGATTTTCCATTCCCAATAACCATGTAGAAGCATTCTTTCTTCCCCATTGCCTCATCAGCATTTGTTACTATTTGATTTTCTAAAATATAAGTGAAGAGGAAAATAAAATGCAGATGACAGGAGGTAGGGAGAGTTTTTTGAAATGGGAAAGGGAGCAAGAAGTGGAAGGAGCAAGGAGTGATGGGAGAGCTTGGAATGAAAAAACAATTGAGATGTCTTATGGTCATGTGCCAACTCCCAGGATAAATATAATCATTATGTTCTCAAAACATGTGCTAATAAAAATTAAACATCACTGAAAAGTTCTTAAAATGATATTAAGCAGTATCCTGCATATCTGCTATGCTTATGTATTTTCCCTTGAGAATTTTGAGTAAACAATATTCTGAATAATCATCATCATCACTATCACTTTTTAGTACGCAAACATTTAAGTTATTATTAGTATCCACACTTTGCATTAAGGAAACATGTCTAGAGAGTTCTGTATTACCGAATGCAGTATTGACTCAGCTCCTCTAGCTTTGTCAGAGTGCCTGAGCAACTCTTACATATTCGTTATTACTTCTTTGATATTAACCAGAAGTTTTTATTGAAATATGTACTTAACATTTGTTTAATTTTTGCCACTAACTAAGTACATTGAAGTTCTTACATTGTAATGAGTCTCTACTGCCAAACTAGTAAGATTCAGATCCACAAATTTTAAGGAATGGAGTTGTAAGTTATAAAGTTACACATCATAATCAAAGAGTGTCCAAGGGACTGCAACCCATGACATTAATTAATGCTTATGTGTTGCATCAGAAAACCTCTGCACAAATGAGAAGCATATTGTCAGTGCACTGAGAAGATACATTATGGTATTTGCTTCTGGGAAATCATTGCTAATGTCTGCAGTAATTTTCTTTATTTCACCAGGGACACCAACATCTAAAACCCCTTTTACTTATCGTAGGAATTCCTTCATTTCATAGGAAGTCTCCTCCGCATTGTAGAAGCTGAAATCTCCCTACTATGTCATTATTGCAGTTTTCCCTAAATATATAGTCAGGATATAGGGAATATATTCTACAACTCAGGTGAACAAGCTCTAATGATAAAGTTAAATCTAATGCAATATAGCAGGCCAGATAAGGAAGAATTTGGTTATAGCAGTTCTGTCAGTGGTACCACGTTTATGATTATGTTGGAAAGATCACCTTTGCTCAGTACACTTGAAGTCTCCTCATATGCCCTGTAGCTTCCTTGCAATGTTTTCTTCATACAATTGAGTGACTTTCTTTCAAATCTCAAATCTAATCACACTGATTTCTCATTTTCCATCTTCAGCTTAAAGTAAATCATTGCCATGAAATAACTTACATATCAGGAACCAGATTCCTCAATATGTTTTATAAGTTTTGACATAGAAAAGTCCTAGTAAATGTACCAAGATTCAGTTTGAAACACTCTGCAGTCTTGCTTCACATTGCCACTATACCAGCTTCTATCAGTACCTCAAACTTACCACACACCTCTGACACCAAAGCCTCTGCAGAATTTATTCTGCTTTAAACATCCAAGCCCCACTTTATCTGCTCATTCTCTATTCCTTAAAAAGAAAATAATAAAGAGCTAGAAAGATATTTAGTCGACAAGAAATAATTTTAGATATTTATGGGTACATGTGATGCCTTGTTGCAGGTATACATTGCAAACCATTCAGTTAAACTAAATTACTTCCAATTTAAGGACAGTGCACTACATAAGCAAAAACACTAAAATCAATAAGAATCTCACTTTTTTATAATTAGTATCATTGCATTTGTTTGTGGGATTATTTTATAGTTGTATTCCTATGGCCCTGCCAGGTCTTATGTAATCATGGCATGGACACGGCTGAGTCTAGCATTAGTGATTGGTTTGTTGTCTAGCGCTGGGATTGGAGATGTGAGTGCTGCACCCACCCAGGGGTGGAGTTGACATAAGTGTAAGGTTGGAAGAAGACATGTTTTCTCTCAACTTGCTGTGGCAGTGGCCATAATGGTGGCCCTACCATGCCAGGTTTCCTTGAAGCCTACTGAGTATGAACTGAAACCCTCAAGAACTATAAGAAATAAACCTTTCCTTTCCTAATTTTGGGCATCAGGTATTTTGCTAAGCAACGAGAGAAAAGTAACCAAAACAGAATCTAGCACCAGGAGTGGGATCATCGTTGTGACTAAACTTGACCATGTAGTTCAAGAGCCAGTAGAGTAATTTAAAAATTTTAGCCAGAAAGAAGGCTCCAGTGGAACTGTGGGTTGCAAAGATGAAACGGAGGAGAACATAGTTGTTTAGAAGAACAGGACAATGGAAAAATGGACTGAAGTCTTTCCCCTGAAGGAAAGAGTATATTTAAATTACAGGAGATCCTTGTTTTTTAGTCTTTCCATGCCATGTTAAAAGTTCATGGGAAGCAAGAACTGTGATTTTAATTTTCTTTTAATTTGATTTTGATGTTGTTTTTATATGTTTGTAACCAGGTTAATTAATCAAAGTATTGTGTTTTAATGTTGAACCTTGGTCACCCTTTGAGTATTTTGCTTTTGGCACAGGAATAAGTGCAAAAAGAATTGTATATATGTAATTGTTGTATTAATATAAATATGAATAGGCTAAGAGATATTAACTTTTCATAAATCTGCCACTAATGACTGGCTTAAGGAAAAGTGTATGGTTATCAAGTTGACCAGGAGTGGATTGTTATGGATTAAAAACTGGTGGTCAATTAAACACCAGCTGAATTAAATCAACGTGGTGCTGAGTGTAAATGACCCACCAGAGGAAAGTTGCCAGCATAAATAGAGACATGGAGAAGAAGAACAAGGCCTTGTGGGGTCTCCTAAGTGTTCTTATTTCATGCCATTAGTTCTCCTGGAGGAGCTTGTCATGCTGGCTTCCCCAAAATGGATTTGGCCATTATTGTTGGAGGAGCTCAGGACCTTGTTGCTGACGGTGGCTGTGGTTCACTTTGGAGGAGCTCCATTCCTTACATCGAGCATCACTTCCTGGCTCTAGAGGGGAAGATGTGTGCTGTTTAATCTCCAGGAGAAAGTTGTCACGCTGGGCTTCCTGACCCGTACTCGACTGTTTTCACCATCAGAGGAGCTCAGGACCTCATTGTCGTTGAGGATGGCTGTGATACTTTTCAGGGGAGCTCTGGTCTTTATTTTGAGCGTGACTTCTCAGGTTCAGTGTAGAACACTCAACCTATTGGCACAGCTCCTTCACCTCACTGGCATAAACTTTCTAGCTTCCACCACTGACCTTTGATCTTCCCAGCGCAGATCTGTAAAACAGACTGGCATGAGTCCTTACTGTGGGCTCTAGACCTCCAGTTGGATTTGTGGGAGGCATTGTCAAGGGCTCTAGGTCTTCAACTGGACTTATGCAGGACAATCCTGTGGGATCCAAGCGCTTGGCTGAATATCCTGGGTCTTTAGTGTTGTTGACAGATTTTCCTGCACTTTCTTGTGTTTAACTCTGGGTGGCCATCATAAAACAGTATTATAAGTTCTGTGGTCTGTATGCAGTTATTCTCCCTGCAATCCATGACTACAACAGATTATTTTATTAATATACACTGTCAAATTAGTCCATTAGATCAGAGATTTCAGGAATTAGGCAGATTTGATGTGTCCTATCTCACTATATTTCAAAGTCCATAGAATGTGTTAGGGGATTAATAATCATTATCTGAATTGATTTAGTAAGATTCTATTAAGGTGTGGACATGAGAAGGTGATCTTGAGGATTAAGTGTTATGGTTAAGGTAAAATAAGGAAAAGTCCTTAATGGAAGCAAATATTAGAGAACAGTTAATAAATATAGGAACTGAGAAAGTGAGGATTGTTCCCACCTCACATCTTAAATGGTACAACAATCTGCAAACAATATTTTCAATAAAATAATACATGTGGTGCCTTATATGAACATCACGAACGTG